>OX387621.1:77500-80000 GCA_947568825.1 Sphinx pinastri | reverse complement strand
GGAGTCTTCGGTGCCCCTCTGTGGCATAAACCCGTATTGGCGTTTGCTGATGTTTGGAAGAATATGCCACTTTATTCTTCCCACCACCATTTTTTCGAATATCTTCCCCATCACTGGTAATAGTCCTATGGGTCGATAGGATTTGGCCGTGTTATAATTATCTTTTCCCGGCTTCCTTAGTATGATGACGGTGGCTTCTTTCCAGGTTTTCGGGAAATAAGCCAGTTCAAGGCACTTATTAGCCAGTGACAGGAAAGACATCGAATCTTGGGTGATCGCGTGCATGCAGACGTCCGACGTCAGGCCATCTGACCCAGGGGCTTTCTTAGGGTTAAAGCTCCTCAGCGTGACTTCCAGTTCGTGCATGGTGAATGGTGGGTCATGTTTCTCAGCATGAACCCAATCGTTCGCCCTTTCGGCTCGTTCTCTGCTACGCTGGTGTTCCGCATCATCCTCCTCGATCGGGTCTTCGGGGTAAAAGGTTTCGGCAAGTAATATTGCCGACTCCTTTTCGTCTAGAACCTTATTATCCTTGATGAGCGGTTGATCAGCTTGTCTTTTTGTTACCCTTCCCAAAGCCCGGTAGATTCCGTCCCATAATCCCTCCTTATCCTGACTCCCGCAAAATTCTTTCCAGCTCCTGCTCTGTGCTTTCCTAGCCTCTAACTCATATTTCTCTTTTGCTTCCAGGTATGCTTCGACGACCTTCTGCCTTCTGACGGGTGCTGCACAACGGACTCTGCGCTTCTTAGTGGTGGCTTCTTTCTTCAGCCTGGTGAGTTCATCGGTCCACCATGGTATAGTAAGTACCCTTTTATTTTTAATTTTTGGTATAGAGCTATCGCATGTTTTTATTATTATATCCGTGTATTTTTCTACGTATTTGTCTAGTTCTAGTTTATTGTCTATTTTATCAATTTCCTCTTTATTCATTTTATTATCTTTCGTTAGTTGTTTGAATTTATTGTCAAAGTCTGTCCAGTTAGCTTTCCTGGTGTTGTATATGCGTGTGGTAACGTTAATTTTTGTGCCCTTTGCTCTTTGTAGTGATATTTTAAGGGTTATGGTGTTGTGATCAGAGCTAACCAGGCCCTCCTCCACCTTCCAATCTTCAATTTTGTTCAGGAGGTTGCTAGAACAGGCTGTGATGTCCACCTGGCTGGAGTAGACCTTTTTTCCTCTTACAGTGTAGAACGTCGGCGTATTGCCTTCGTTCAGCACTTGGAGCCCGGTTTCGTCCAGCCAGTCGGACACCATCTCGCCTCTGCTGTCAGTGTCCCGACTCCACCACAGGCTTTTAGCGTTGGCGTCCCCTCCCACAAGAAGACTCTTCGAGCCCAGCGTTTGTCCTATTCTCCTCAGATGATCGAGGTACCCATCTAACGGTTTGTCCGGCTCGAAGTAGAACGAGACCGCCACGACCTCCCAGGCGCTAGTGCGGATTTTCACCACAACTATGTTGGTTGTGGTGAATTCTGGGCAAATCAAGGCGTCGACATCATCGTCGAAGACAGCAATGGCCGCCTTGACGTGCCCCTCCTGCTGTGCAGCGCACTGGAAGATCCTGACCGTCCCGTAATCCTTCATTCGGGCCGTTCCCCCCACGTATGGTTCCTGTAACAAGGCGAAGGCCAACTTTCTTTCTTTTGCCAGCATCATAAGCTCTTGTGTGGCAAGGGCTTTTCTTTGTAAGTTGGCCTGCGCCACCAGGTATGGCCTTGCGTCAGAGTTGGGTGCAGCTGGGCTCTGGGTTCCGGGGACCACCTCAGCAGTACGCTATGGCTGATCGGGCTAACGCGTCCCACTTCTGTCGGACCGGACAGTCCTGACTGAATGCGCTGTGCTTCGTATTTGCCAACTTCGCTTTCTGGCAATTACAGCACGTGGGCGGCTCGGCTGCCATCCAGTCAGGACACTCCGATCTAAGGTGCGGCCCACCGCAATGGCTACATGCCTCCAGAGAGCCACGGCAGAACCGCCTCCCATGGCCGTATCCCAAACATTTTGTACACTGCACCAAGGGAGACTGGTCCTCAATCCGGACTCTCTGGACGTCAATGTGTAGCGCACCAACTTCTGTAAAGAGCCCCCAGATCTGGGGCGACACCTTCATGATGATATGTGTCATGAGTGGGTTCCGCGCTCTCCGTCTGTACTTAATTTCGATCCTGTCCTCGTCCTTGATGATTTTGTCTAAAATATGTTTGTTCTGTGTCCTTATTGCCTTCAATATATCTTCGTCCGTGTGGCAGCTCAGTACGTCTCGCATGATGATGAGTGGATCCTTGTTCTTCATCTCCTCTACGCTCAGCTTGTCTCCTACTTTGTTAATTCTCTCCTTTACCCTTCTTAGTTCCTCTTTATCTTGGCAACCTATTATTACTTTCCTTTCTTTACCTTTCCTAATTTTATCAATTCTGATACCTTCCTCTGTCGCGTTTACCGCTTTCCTTATCACCTCCACTACTTCATCACCCGTTTCCTGATCATTCTTGGATGT
>OX387621.1:30000-72500 GCA_947568825.1 Sphinx pinastri | reverse complement strand
TCAAGTAACTTGGTGTTGTCGTACTTGTACGCCTGCAGGATCTTTTTGCAGATAGTTGTGTGCACCTGCCTCGTGGCTTTGGTGATTGCAATGAACTCGAGCAATGCATTGAGTGTGTGGATTCGCGGCTCGGAAGCCTGTAAAAGAGTTGGTGGGGTGACTTCTCCTTTATCCGCTCTCGTCTTGCCTTTTCGAGTATTGACTGAGGTTGTTGTTGGAGTGTGGAAAAATCTTTCAACTGCTATGCCTTGTGAGTCTCCCCCTTTTATTGTAGGCCTTATTACTTGTTTTATGGCTTGTCTTATCTTTTTGATAAAACCACTTGATGTGGCCCTCTCTTCCGGATTATCTATCTTGGCTTTGGAGTCTGCTATCTTTTGTTGTAGGGTTTCCGATCCGCTTTTGGTGGCTGTGTTTGTTGTCGGTTCTGTCCCCGATTTTGTGGTTGCTTTGAGGTAGCTTAGGTTTTCACCCCTGTCCTCGTACACGATTACCTCGTGGTGTTTTGAGGCAAGTAAGCAACCCAGTCTGTCTGAGACATTTCCTCTCTCATACTCAACCACCATTGCGTCAACGCTTATTTTGCAAGGTGTTGTTTGCGCGAAGTCACTTTCTTTCGCTATCTCGGAGAGCACCGAGCATGCTTGGAGAAATGGGGATTCCTCGCACCATTCGAATAGCACGACCGTTTTATTACGTGCTCGCACTAGTCGACATTTGCAACCAAACATCTCCATTTCTGGTAACGCCAGGTAGTCTTTGCGTTTCATGCTCGTTTTGGATGTACTTCCTTTTAATAGGTAGGCTAGGCCAGGCGCTATCGCAGCGTGTTTTCGGGCTCCCATGATGCAGAAGCTGATACCAAGTTTTTCGCTGTTATTATCCATGAAGAAGGCCACACCACGTACGCCAATGCCTGGGACCCCTGTTTCAGCCAGATTTAGTAGTTGTTGTGTGGCTAGATTGCGTGTTGGTATTGATGTGGGGAGGGGGGGTGGTTGTGTTGCTGGAGTTGAATTTTGTGGTTTCCTACCGGTGTTTACTATTGTAGTGTTCCTTTCGGTAGCTCTACGGAAGATTTTGTCAAGGTAATCCAAGAGAACCATCCTTTTCGTCGTGTCCTCCATTATGTATTTAATGCTCGACATGTTAAGGTTGGTATCGATCTTGGATTCCAGGTGTTGTTTGTGTGTTAGAAACCGTGGACATTCTAGTATAACATGCTCCACAGTTTCACTGACCTCGGGGTCACATTCACATCCGGGATTGTCTCTTAGGTGGTATCTGTATAGATATTCGGCTATTCCGCCATGTCCTGTCAAAGCTTGCACTTGGAAGTGGGTGAGTCTTGTGCTTCTGACAATGCGGTATGCTATTTCCACATCTGGTAGAAACATCTTTGTCACCCCTCCAGTACTGGAAGTGTCAAATCTGTCCTGCCATTTGCGGATAGATTCCTTCCTGATGGATTTTTTGACGAAGGATAGCGGGATTTTGTCGTAGTCATGTGCTCCTTGTTTGAGCGCTGCCGACTTTGCGAGCTCATCAGCTCGTTCATTACCGGCAGTGCCCACGTGAGCTCTTAACCATAACAACCGAACATCTCTCTTCTCCGCCCTGATTTTTCCAATGTTTTCCCTTACGCTTTTCACTAGTGGGTGAGTTATTTTGGGATGTCGCAGCAAGTCCAGTGACGATCTTGAGTCACTCAGGATGTAAACATTTGTTTCCTTGCTGGATTTCACTAATTCTGTTGCCCTGTACAAAGCATAAAGTTCTGATTGGAAAACAGTGCATGCAGGGTGTAGACTATAGGTGAAGGATTCAATTTCTTCTCCTTTTCTCCACCAGGTTAAGGCAGCTCCTACTTTGTCTTCAATTTTGCTGCCGTCTGTATAGATTTGAGGCTCGTTTACCTGGGGATTATTGAGGATATCAGAGTTAGTATCCTCCAGAAGCTCGTAGTCGACCTCCACGTTACTGGAAGGGTGAGGTAAAGTGTAATGACTCACGTTTGTTTCGAGCTCCATGCCTGATGGTATGTAGTCTACGGAGAGGCCTTTTTTAGCTTTATACAGATTTGCCACCTCTTGAATTCTCAAGTCGAGAGGTAGTATTCCCGAAAGGGTTAGCGCCGAAGTGAGCGACACTGTCCGGTAGGCTTTGCAGATTTTTTGTGCAAAGCCCCTTTGGAGACTGTTGATTTGAGTCTGTATGCTTTGGAGTTGTACCGCCTGGGCCCAGGCACAGGAGGCGTATGTCATGATGGCTTCTACAACTGATACGTATATAATTCTCGTGATTTCGCCGTTTAGACCCCAAGTCGCCTTTGCTGCACACGCTAGTTGTTTATATATGTCCGCTGCTTTTTTGCATGATGCGGTTACGTGCGCTTTAAAGGCTAACTTGTTGTCTATGGTAAGTCCGAGGAGTTTGATTTCATTAACCATATCCAGCCTAACGCCAGCCATGGAAAGGTTGGGAATCTCATATTTCAGCTTTCTCGTTAACACCATTGCATTGGTTTTATGTGGTGCAAAGTTTAGCTTATTACGAGAGCCCCATTGGTACACTGTTTCCAGAGTGGCGTTTGCTGTTTGCTCCAAGGTAATGGTGTTTTGGCTTGTGAACACGAGTACAACGTCATCCGCGAAGGCTTGACAATATACTCCTTCCAATGCTAGTTTTTGCAATAACGAGTCTAGGATAATATTCCAAAAGGTTGGGCCTCCGATAGATCCTTGAATGCAACCCTTTGTGGTCTCCTTCTCGTATGTCGCCCTGGCATAGTTGACCTTGATCTTACGGTCAGTTAGGTAGGAGCATACCATGGAGTATAGGTTACGCGGGCATTTTTTTGTTGCTAGTTGTTGTTTAAGTGAAGGCCACCACGCATTGTCGAAGGCGCCCTCTATGTCTAGTGAGATGAGGAGAACTATTTCTTTCCTCTCAATACCTTTTTTAAGGTACTCAACTAAGTCATAGAGGGCGTCGTCAGTGCCTCTTTGTGGCATGAAGCCGTATTGTCTTTTGTTTAGAGTTGGAAAGATATGCCATTGTATTCTCGCCACCATCATCTTCTCGACGATTTTTCCGAGAACCGACAGAAGTCCTATTGGCCGGTAAGATTTTGGATGAGTGTAATCTTCCTTTCCCGGCTTGCGGATTATTACGACGTGGGCTATTTTCCATTGTTCAGGGAAGTATGTTAGGGATAAGCATTTGTTTGCTATCGCCAAGAATACCTCCCTGTCACTCTGAATGGATGCGGTGCATATTGCAGCACATAACCCGTCGATACCCGGTGCTTTCCTTGGATTTAAGGATTTTAGCACCGGGTCCATTTCCGCTGATGTAAAAGGAGGATCGTCTTGCGGCAGTTCCTCCGGTAGGTTGTCCGTTAGTTCTCTAAGGTGGGTGTGGCATTGGTTGTCTGTGTCTACCGAGTCGTCCGGGTAGAATGTTTTGGTGAGAAGTTCGGCTGACTGCATAGGGGTGAGGGTTATGCCGTTGGTGTCGCGTAGAAGAGTGTCTTCGTGTCTTTTGGCACTTTGCCTTAGTACCCTATATATCCCGTCCCACATGCTTTCTTTTTCTTGCGTCGAACAGAACTTCTTCCAACTCTCTGTTTGAGCTTTTTCGACTTCCGACTTATATTTTAGTTTGGTTTCGAGGTAGTCCTCCAAGACATACTGCCTGCGAGACGCCGCCGCATTCCTGATTCTCCTCTTCTTTCTGAGAACCTCTTTCTTGTGTTCTTCGAGGCTTCTCGACCACCAGGCTGGTTTGGCGTCTCCCTTCCATTGTTTTGCGACTGGGATGGTAGAGTCGCAGGCTTTATGGATAGCATCGGTGTAGGCTTTTAATGTGTCTTCGAGAGTGGTTGTTTCTGAAATTTCTCTTACGGAGTCCTGCGAGATTCCTTTCTCGCTAAGATGGTTTTTGAAAAGTGTTGTGAAGTCTGACCATTTTGCTTTTTTGGCATTATACCTGCGTGTGGTTATAGGCTTCAGTGTTGGTAAAGCCTTCTCCAGTCGCAGGGTAAATGTTATGGCGTTGTGGTCCGATGTTAGTAGACTTCTGTTCACCCTCCACTTTTCGACTTTGTCCAGTAGTGGCAGGCCGCAAGCTGTTACGTCTACAATGCTTGTATATTGCCTACCACCCCTGTACACTTCAAAAGTTGGTGTATCTCCGATGTTGAGAATTTCTAGCTCTAGTTCCGTAAGGAATGAGCTGTACTCCGCGCCTCTGGTATCCTCAGAGGCACTACCCCACCAATGGCTCCATGCGTTTACGTCTCCAGCTAGTATTATATGTTTGGTGTTTAATTTTTTTATAAGAGTCCTTATTCGGTTGAGATACGGTTTGATGTCTTGGTCTCCCTCGAGGTAGACAGATATAACTCCAAGCCGCGTGTTCCCTCCGATTAGTAAAACCGCTGCTTCAGTTTCAGTCACCAGTTGGGGGTCGTGAATGACCTCCAGCTGACGCCCGAATACCACCACCGCGGCCTTAACTGGCTTTTGTCGGTTTAGGGTACACTGGATTACCTGAGTTCCAGGGTATTGTTTTAAAATGCCAGTGTTGCCGACATACGGTTCTTGGATTAAAGCAACCGATATATTGGCGTTTATGGCAACCTGGAGTAGTTCGGCTGTTGCCGTTTTGGAGCGTTGTAGATTTGCTTGGATGAACTGCAAACCTACTTTGCCCTCCCTTGGGAAGACCAAGACATCGTTACCAGAGGT
Source organism: Sphinx pinastri (assembly GCA_947568825.1). Classification (NCBI taxonomy): domain Eukaryota; kingdom Metazoa; phylum Arthropoda; class Insecta; order Lepidoptera; family Sphingidae; genus Sphinx; species Sphinx pinastri. Next base: position 67,749 of record OX387621.1, on the reverse strand, counting down.
GCCCTTAGCAACAGTAGGATACCCTAGCTCTTGCTATTGCATCCCACTTCTGTCTTGCGCGACATTCAATGCTAAAGGCGTGGTGCGGGGCGTCTGATTTGTACTCAGCCTCTTGATTACAGTTTTTACATTGCGGGGGTGTTCCCTCCAGTCGTTTTTTGCACTTTTCCCATGAGTGGGCCTCTCCACAGTAGCTGCAGAGATTCTCTTTTTCTCGGCAGACCGCCTTTGTATGGCCAAAACCGAGGCATTTTGTGCATTGGACTAGAGGGGAGTGATCTAGCACCGGTCGCCTTTGAAGACCGATGTAGACTTTTCCCGCGTCTGTAAAGTTTTTATGTATTATAGGTGAGACTTCCAGCACTGGGTGGCATTCCAGTTGGTTCCTGGCCCGCTTGCGATAGCGGACTTTAATTATGCTCTCCTTCATCTCGACGCCGTGTAGAAGATGCTTGTTTTGCACTAGTAGGTTTTCTACTATATCGGCGTCGGAGAGGTAGGAGAGCACATCCCTCACGATTATAAGGGGATTTGCTGGCTTTGCCACTTCCGCTTTGAGTCCCTTAGTATGTTTTATTTTCGTGTGAATGAGTTCTAAATCATCCTTTGTTTCGCAACTCAGGATGATTTTTTGATTTTTGGCTTTTCTTACTTTCTCTACTTTAGCGCCAGATGTTTTGGTGTCGACTGCCACCCTGATCTTCTCGATAACCTGATCCCCGGTGTTTTTGGGGTCGGTAGACGAGACTATCAGGGTGTGGTTCGGTCGTTTCACGTGTGTGGCGGCTATTTTTGCATATGTTGTTTGTTTTGGATTTATGCTTTGCCTTGAAGGTGTCTCTACTGAAACGGATGGTGTTTGTTTTAGTTTCGTGACACCCTCTTTAATTGTTTGGAGGCTTTCCTTTACCTCCGCAAATGCGACTTCCGTTTGGAGGTTGCTTGATTGTGGTGCAACCTCTTTTGGTGCATCTCGCATTGTGCGGAGTTCGGAGGAAATAATCTCCATTTTTTCTGCTATTGGATGGAGTTTGGTGTCAAGTATCTCCTTCATTGTAGGTAAAGTTTCTTGTGGTGAGATTTTATTTGTCTCCAGGATTTGCTGTGCCATGGACTTTAGCACTGCAATATCCATTTCCATTTTCTCCAGTTGGGCTGCTGCAGCCTGTGACCTGGAGGGAGACATAGGTGGAGTTTGGATGTTGGAGGAGACAACAGGTGTCTTGGTTGTCTCCTTATGCATGTCATCTATGGTATGACGGAGGGCATCCAGTTGATTCGACAAGCTGGTGTATGTCGAGTCCATCTTTTTTATGAAGGTGTCGAAGGTGTCCCATTTCGGGACACCTTCAACCATGGAGCTTGCACTGGTTTTTTGCTCTTCGGTTTTTGTTATTGATGCCTGTAGTGACTTTAGTATTTTATTATTTTCTAATACTGTTTGAAAGGGCACCGCCGTCTCGTAGCCGAGCCAGCTACGGACGGCCTGTGCTTCTTTCAATGTATTGTCTATGTCGGTCCTGGCAAGGCTTAGTTCGACAATTAAACCTTGCTTAAGGCTGGCCAACTCCCGAGTGTGAGCTCTCTCAACACGCACAAGTTCTTGTGCATGTCGAGAGCGCTCCTTTTCCAGGTTAAATTTGTGCCGAGCCCTTGAGTCCGACAAGGACAACACTGTCTCGTATAGTCCTTGCAGGCAATCATGGACCGCTGACTTGCACTCCTTCTTCATGTTTGTGGCTGCTTCCAGCCCGTCTTTACCCTTTTGAAGTAGCTCGTTAGCCACCCGTGTTGCTGAGTCCATTTCGACCCCGGTGCCTCTCCTAGGAGTTGAATATAGAAGGCTGACCCTTTTTCGGGTGGTAGAGATCTCGGAGTCCACAGACGACCCGTCCAATTCGTCCGTGTCGTTTGCGGACTCCGAGATGGTCCCCGTGTCTAACTCTGTCACCGTTTGGGTGTTTTGTGGTGGTAATGTTTGCGGTATTGTTGCTTCCATTACTATGTTTGAGTCGGGCACGGGGGCCTCCACATGATCGCAGGCGAGGTTGACAGTGACTTTGTCCGTGAAAACGGAGGTTTTCGATGTTGCTGCTTTTTGTATCGCCTTCTCCCTGAGGGAGCGTGCTGGGCGTAACGGCTTTTGTGACGTGGACTCCGCTGCTGGTTTGCGGGTGGAAATTATGTCAGATTTTGATGACATAGTTGGTTAGTGTAGTTTTGAATATAGTGTGACGAATTTGTTTAGTTAGGTGTTTTTTTTTTTTATTTTTATTGCAAGTTATGTGTATGACGTTACGCAGGTGTTATGCGTTAAGTACCTTCACTGCAGACCACACGCAGCGCAGGTGCTAAGTTAGAATGCACTATAATGTAAAAAAGATGTGTCCGTGTATGGAATCAAGGTTGTGTGTTTGGATGTGGGGGGGGGGGGGGTTGTATAAATGTGACAATTTCCTTATTTGAGATAGCCAAACAGTAACGCAACAAGTAGAACCGAATTTTTTGATTTTATAATTTTTTAATTTGGAATGAGGGGGGGGGGGGAGATTTTTGGGATTTTAGTAAAGTCAAATATGCGGGATATTTTTGTATATACGACTACGTCGTATATACAAACTGCGGTTAAAATTTGGCTATCTCTAATACTTTACGAGATATTTATTATTTTAGATTTTATTAAAAATAAATTACAAAAATAATGGCTTTATAGTTATTAAAAATCGGTTTCTTGTCCAAAAAATCCGAAATTTTGCAGGGATGTAGATCTCGTTGATACGCTTCCGATGACGTTAAAAAACGAGTATGTCCACGATCGCTCTTCGGAGTTATGGGCAAAAAACCGAGACAAGATTTTGATATCTTCGGTTTTTTGATGACAAAAAATTAAATATAACAGCTACGTACTTCCAAATTGTTGCTCTGTGTTGGGCTTGATGTAGCGCAGCCTGCAAACACTCTGGAATTTCTCGAGCGCCGCTGGAAGACTGACCACGTGGCCACGTGGTTTTTGTTTTTTTTGCTGCTGTTGCAAAAATATGGGCCACACTGCGGAACGTGAGGTATCCACTTGTATGGCGCAAAGCGATGCACCAGATGGTAAAATAAAATTGGGGTGTCCGCGATCGCGTTTCCGAGCGCGGCCCAAAAAACCGAAGTAATTTTGAGGTTATACCGGTATTTATCGAATAACTTTTCCAATGATGACTTCCGGTTACTGAAAATGTTTTCGTAATGTAGCACTTAATTAAACACACACAATGATGTATCACACTTGACACTTTCACCACTTTTTACTATTTTTCCGAATTTTTAAAGACGGAGCGCTGCGAATTTGCTGCTTACCGCGTGGCGTACGAAGTGATACTGGTTAGGTTAGGTTAGGTTAGGTTAGGTTAGGTTAGGTTAGGTTAGGTTAGGTTAGGTTTTTTTTTTTTTTTTTTTTTTTTTTATAATTTACAGTTCCCCTGGCGGCACCAGAGTTCATTGTATTTTTGTTTTTTAATAATTATACTATTCTTAGCTTAAATAGCTATAACTAGATGTTATAATTATGTAGTCAACAACAACTACCAATATGTATCTTATTATTTATATTTATACTATTCTCTAATCTTGTCTCCTTTTCCTTTATTTCCTAGTTTTCACTTGCTATACACTATCTTATAATTTTAATATGCATTTTTTTTTTTTTTTTTTTTTTTTTTTCATTTTTTTTTATTTTTTTTTTTTTTTTTTTTTTTTTCTTATTTCCTATTTTACATAATTTTTTCTTATTCTATTTTCTTATTACTATATATATATAATCTTAAAATTATATTATTAGTAACTATTTGCTACTATTTTCTTTTATTACTTTACTTGCTATTTTATTACAATATTGAATAAATCTATGTATTTTTGTATTATCCTTCATAATGTTGTGTATGTTTTCTTGTTTTATTTCTGTATCTATTTCTTGTTCTATTTTGTATCTATCTAGTGAGTGTATAGGACAGTCTATTAAAATGTGCGGGACAGTTTGTTCCTGGTTTGGGTCACAGGGGCACGCCGGGCTCTCCTTGCACTTGAAGCGATTCAGGTACCCGGAGAACCCGCCGTGGCCCGTGAGCACTTGTGTGGTTAATGGGTCTGGGACAAGTTTTCTAACGATTCGGTGCGCTTCGACAGCGTCCGGGAAAAACATCTTTGTAACCGAAGCAGTTTCCCCGGACACGTATCTCCGATTCCATTCGCCAATCGACTCTTGTCTAATTTGACGCTTGGCGAATGAAATCGGGCACCGATCGTAGTGTGGCCTAGTTTTCAATTTCCTAGCAGCGTCCTTTGCGAGCTGGTCGGCCCTTTCATTCCCCTCCATCCCTGCATGTGCTTTTATCCAAAATAAGTTTACTATTTTGTTGCGTTCTCGTAGTGATGTAAGCTGTTTATTGGTTTGGAACGCCAGGGGATGAAGAGAGTCACCTCTGGTGACTGTTTCAAGGGCCGACCTCGAGTCACAAAAGACATTACATTGGAGTGCTTTGGCGCTCAGGGCCTCATCTACTGCGTGTTTTAGGGCCAACAGCTCCGCCTGATAGACGGTGCAGTACGGCTCCAGCTTGAGTTTTTTGGTTTTGGTCTCGACCTCGTCCTCCCAAATGGAGAGTGAGGCTCCGACCTTCCCCTCTATCTTACTGCCATCAGTGTAAATGTTACAGCTGTTGGCAGTATATTGGGCCACTTCTGCACCGTCCGTCAGGAATCGGAGCGGCACGATCCTTCGTCTCGCTGGATGGTCTAAGCTGGCGAAGGCCACAGGAGCCTCCACCTCTCTGTCCCCCACTACTCGCGATGAATATCCTTTCTTGGTTTCATATAGGAGTGCGGTTTCCCGCACCCTTATATCCAAGGGCAGGAGTCCCGCGAGCAGAAGGGCCGAGTTCAGCGATACGGTCCTGTAGGCCTTCGTCAGCTTTTGCGCGAAACTTCGCTGTAGGCTGTCGAGTTGTTTCCTGACGTATACCTTATTGGATGCACACGCCCACACGCTGGATGCGTACAGTATAACAGGCTCGACAACCGCGGTATAGAGCGTTTTGATAATATGGGGCCCCAAGCCCCATTGCACCCTTGCTGCCGTTGCCAATTTTTTATAAAAGGCCATCGCTTTACGGCATGCAGCCGTAATGTGGGCTTTGAAGGTGAGCCCCTCATCAATGGTTACGCCGAGCACTTTGACTTCCTTGGAGAGACCAACATCAACCCCACCCATGTGCAGGATCGGGGAGTCGTATTTCAGTTTCCTCGTAACGACCATCGCCTTTGTTTTGTGAGGCGCAAACTTCAACTTGTTACTAACTCCCCAATCCTGCACGTAGGCGAGTGCGGCATTAGCCTGTCTTTGGACCTCTCCCGTGGAGTCCCCATCGAACACCAGGACGACGTCGTCAGCAAATGCCTGACAGTAGTCGCCCCGGCGCTCGAGTCCCTTTAGTAAGGGATCGAGGAGGAGATTCCACAGGATTGGTCCTCCGACAGACCCCTGCACGCAGCCTTTGCTGGTTCTCCTCGTAATCTCCGTACCGGCGTACCTGACCTTGACCAGTCGGTCGTCCAGGTAGCTAGCGATCACCCTTCTCAAATTGGGTGGGCAATTCCCTTCCGCCAAACGGTTCTTGATCGCAGGCCACCAGGCGCTATCGAAGGCTCCCTCTATGTCCAGAGATATCATGATGGTGATTTTCTTCTGTGCTATTTTTTCCTTGATGTGTTTCACCAGGACATAGAGGGAGTCTTCGGTACCCCTCTGTGGCATGAACCCGTATTGGCGATTGCTGATATTGGGTAGAATGTGCCACTTGAGTCTTCCCACCAACATTTTTTCGTATATCTTTCCCATCACTGGTAACAGTCCTATGGGTCGATAGGATTTAGCCGTATTGTAATTGTCCCTTCCTGGTTTCCTCAGTATGATGACGGTGGCTTCTTTCCAGATCTTGGGGAAATAAGCTATTTCGAGACACTTGTTAACCAGTGATAGGAAAGATATCGAATCTTGGGTGATCGCTTGCTCGCAGATTTCCGACGTGAGGCCATCCGATCCTGGGGCTTTCTTGGGGTTAAAGCTCCCCAGCGTAGCTTTGAGTTCGTGCATGGTGAACGGTGGATCATGTTTCTCAGCATGTATCCAATCGTTCACCCGCTCGGCTCGTTGTCTAATACGCCGGTGCTCTGCATTATCTTCCGCAATTGGGTCTTCAGGGTAAAAGGTTTCGGCAAGTAATATTGCCGACTCCTTTTCATTTAAAACCTTGTTTTCTTTAATTAGCGGTTGATCTGCTTGTCTCCTAGTTACCCTGCCCAAAGCCCGATAGATTCCGTCCCACATTCCCTCCTTATCCTGCTTCCCGCAAAATTCTTTCCAACTCCTACTTTGTTCTTTTTTAGCCTCCGACTCATATATCTCTTTTGCTTTCAGGTATGCTTCGACGACCTTCTGTCTTCTGATGGGTGCTGCGCAACGGACTCTACGCTTCTTGGTGGTGGCTTCCTTCTTGAGCCTGGTGAGTTCATCAGTCCACCATGGTATGGTAAGTACTCTTTTATCTTTAATTTTAGGTATGGCACTCTCGCATGATTTTATTATTGCATCTGTGTACTTTTCTACATATCTATCTAATTCATTTTTATGTTCTATTTTATCTATTTCTATATTATTAATTTTATTTTCTTCTATGAGTTGTTTAAATTTATAACCAAATTCCGTCCAATTAGCTTTCTTTGTATTGTATTTACGTGTAGTTGTTTTAATTTTAGTGCATTTTCCTTTTTGTAGGTTGATTTGAAGAGTTATGACGTTGTGGTCAGAACTGACCAGGCCCTCCTCCACCGTCCAGCCTTGTATTTTGTTCAAGAGGTCAGTCGAGCATGCGGTGATGTCCACCTGGCTGGAGTAGACCCTCCCTCCTCTTACGGTGTGGAACGTCGGCGTGTCGCCTTCGTTCAACACTTGGAGCCCGGTTTCATCCAGCCAGTCGGACACCACGTCACCTCTACTGTCCGTTTCCCGACTCCACCACAGGCTTTTTGCGTTGGCGTCTCCTCCCACAAGAAGTCCCTTCGAGCCTAGCTTTTGTCCTATTCTCCTCAGATGTTCGAGGTACCCATCTAACGGTTTGTCCGGTTCGAAGTAGAACGAGACCGCCACGAACTCCCAGGCGCTAGTGCGGATTTTCACCACGACTATGTTGGTTGTGGTGAATTCTGGGCAAATCAAGGCGTCGACATCGTCGTCAAAGACAGCAATTGCCGCCTTGACCTGGCCCTCTTCCTGCTCAGCGCACTGGAAGATCCTGACGGTCCCGTAGTTCTTCACGCGGCCCGTTCCCCCTACGTATGGTTCCTGAATCATGGCGAAGGCCAACCTCTTTTCTGCCGCCAGTAGCATAAGCTCCTGTGTGGCAAGGGCTTTTCTTTGTAGGTTGGCCTGCGCCACCAGGTATGGCCTCTCGTCGGGGTTGGGTACAGCTGGGCTCGGGGTTCCAGGGACCACCTTAGCAATACGCTATGGCGGATCGGGCCAACGCGTCCCACTTCTGCCGGACCGGACACTCCCGGCTGAATGCGCTGTGTTTCGTATTTGCCAACTTCGCTTTTTGGCAATTACAGCACGTAGGCGGCTCGGCTGCCATCCAGTCAGGACAGTCCGATCTAAGGTGCGGCCCTCCACAGTGACTACACGACTCCAGAGAGCCGCGACAGAACCGCCTCCCATGGCCATAGCCCAAGCATTTTGTGCACTGAACCAAGGGAGACTGGTCCTCGACTCGAACTCTCTGGACGTCAATATGTAGAGCGCCGGCTCCTGTAAATAGTTTCCAGAGTTCTGGTGACACTCTCAGGACTATGTGTGTCAGCAGTGGGTTCCGCGCTCTCCTTCTGTATTTGATTTCCATTCTGTCGTCTTCTTTCCTGATTTTATCCAGCATATGTTTGTTCTGAATTTTTATGGCTCTTAGTATTTCAGCGTCCGAATGACAGCTTAATACGTCTTTCATGATGATGAGTGGATCTTTGTTCTTCATTTCTTCAACATTCAGTTTGTCTCCCGCTTTGTTTATTTGTTCCTTTACCCTCCTTAGTTCTTCTTTATCCTGGCACCCTATTATAACTTTTCTTTCTTTGCCTTTTCTAATTTTGTCGATCCTTATGCCTTCTTCTGTAGCGTTCACTGCTTTCCTTATTTCTTCTACTACTTGGTCCCCCGTTTCCTGGTCATCCTTGGATGTCACGACAATGGAGTGTAGCGCCGGTGCCACACTCGGTGATTTACCCTGTTGTGGGCCGGCGGCTACACTCGCATAGGTCCTTTGGCTCTTCCAATCTTCTACTTCTTTAGTTATGAGCTCATTAATCTTTTCTATTTCGATTCTGTTTTCTTTCAATAACTTCGTGTTTTCTTCAAGTTTATCCATTATTTTCCTTTGTTGCTCTGTTTCTGTTTGGGTCTTCTCCTCTTTCGTAGCGGTATCCACATCATCATCTTTCCTCTGGTCTCCTGTTTTACTCTTCTGTATCTCCTTTCCTTTATATGTTCTTCCTTCTTCTGCTTCCTTTACTAGCTTGTATAATCTCTCCGTGGCGTTGATCACCTCCGTTTTTATCTCTGTTTTTAAGTTACGGCTATTGTTTATTTGTAGTTTTGTCTTGATTAGACAAGCCTTGGCTTCAGCCGTCCTGTTCCTGTATTCCACTTCTTTCGTCGGTGATTTTTCAATAGCTCTCATATCTGTTGAGGTGATCTTCTTCGCCACGAAGGTCACTCCGAGAATTCCAGGCTTCTGTTTAGAAGGCCCAGCAGTCCCGGGTTCAGCTGTACTATCCAGCTTCGTCTCGATACTGCGCCGGGCTTGTGCGACAGAAGTCCTGCTCGTCACCTGTGAGCTAGCCTCAGGTGATTTAGAGGCCAATCTGCCGCTTTCCTTAGCGGGCGTACGGAACATATTGAGAGTGAGGAGCTTGCCGCTGTTAGGGGGAACACGTCAATAACTGTACGCCAAGTGTAGATAGCTTGGTCGTACGGCGGTGTCAATTTTATAAAAATAACTAAAAACTAGATGTAATATTTCAATAGAAGAGTTTATATTTAGTCTAGCTAAATACAATCAAAGTAAATATATGTTAGGTGCATAGAAGCAAAGTAAGTCAAAAAGCAAATCTTTAGTCTAATTTCCCTTTTCTTTCAGGTCTTATAGCAGTTTCTAATTAAGAAGAGCAAGAAATAGAATTGATTAAGAAATAAAATAAAATGTAGAGTCACAATGATGGTAAAACAATAGTCAGGATTATGCCAAAATACATAAATGTGTCAAATTTAACATAACAAACAAAAGAAAATGTAGTCAAAAATTTTTTTTTTTTTGACTCTATGTAGAGTAGTCCAATAGATTGTCGTATTTGTGCCGATTCAAAAGAACCCAAACACGGGTGGTCTATCTTCAATAATGGCCAAGTTATGAGCGATTAAAATTTCCCAATATGGCGGTCAGATTTCAAGTATATTGAAGTATTTTGCTTCCTAAAGTCCAAAAGTACCCGAGTTTGTGCTCGTTTGATTTGCCACGACTTAGCGCATGCAGAAAAATCAGTTTCAGACACAAAAAAAAATCAAATTTTTGGGCCTATTTTTAGGTCTTTATAATGTTCACCTGGTCACAGGATTATGAGCGTTGAAAACCGTAAGTCTCTACGATAAATAGTTTTTGAGATACACAGGTTTTAAAAATTTCAAGATGGCGGCCACTTTTGTGGAGTTGTCGTATCTCACGTCCTATTTATCGTAGAATAACCGTGCTTGGTATCAAACTTCATGAATTTTTATTTTCTATTTAGTAAGCCTATTAATTTTAAAAATAATATTATATTAAAAGAATAATTATGAATTTTCGTTATAAAATGCAATATCTCTAAATCTATAAGTGCAAAATTTTTTAAAAAAATGTCCTAATGATTCTAATTTTGTGTACTATTTTAATATTATATAATTTTAATTAAAATGTAGGTATTTCACTGACCACGTGTTTTAAAATTTTTACAATTTTATTAATAACTCAATAATTATACATGGGAAAAATCCAAAATTTTTATGGTATACTCTTTGGGTGAAGCCCTTAAAAATAAAATTTTAAAGTTGATATGTAAAAGATCGTTTGAAAGAGTTATCAACGGTTAAAGTTTCAAATTTTAACAAATTTTCAGAGTTTTAGACTTACTGGACTAATTATAATAAATTCTTCAAAACTTGAAGTGCCTCCCGGCAGCATCCAACGTCGGCCAGTCGATTCAAGTGTCAAAATTGTGCGCACGCAGCCAGAAGTGGTACCTCGTGGCCACGTGGTACTTGTTTTTTTGCTGTTTTTTCCGCGAGCTATAATCGGCTCGCGGAAACTGGGGTATCGATGGATGCGTCTCGTCAAGCACTACACGAAGGCACCAAAAAATCACTATGTTCGCGATCGCGTTTCCGAGCGCCGGGCAAAAGTTTAATTTTTTAACCTCAAAATGTTGGTTTTTTGGGTTTTGTACTTCAACGACACGCGTCCGGATGTAAACAACTGAATACAAACGTGGGGCGTCACTTTCCGCACACAACGATGTATAACACGGCACAGTTCGTTCACTTTATCTATTTTTAGTGATTTTTTCCGCACGGAGCGATCGATTTTCACTGCTCTCGCGGCCACGATTCGAGTGCGGTTAGGTTAGGTTAGGTTAGGTTAGGTTAGGTTAGGTTAGGTTAGGTTAGGTTAGGTTAGGTTAGGTTAGGTTAGGTTAGGTTAGGTTAGGTTAGGTTAGGTTAGGTTAGGTTAGGTTAGGTTAGGTTAGGTTAGGTTTTTTTTTTTTTTTTTTTTTTTTTTTTTTTTTTTTTTTTTTTTTTGTGGGACTCTACGTCCCACTCTTGGTCCCCCTATCCAGGACAAGGGATCTTTTCAACTATTTTCTTTATTACATCTTTTTGTTATTTACATTTTATACTATATTTATGCTATTCCTATATTTATACACTACTATCTAGGTTTTTACTATTACATATCTAATATTTTAATTATCTTATTTTACGTACTTTTGTATGCCTTATACTATACATATTTTAATTTATACTACTACACTCTTAATTCTATTTATCTGTTTTATTTAACATAGTGTCTAATCTATCATTTTATTGCTAGTCTTATAATATAATCAATATTATATAGCTAACAATAATTATTACTTGTTCCTATTGTTTACCTTAATCACTATACACTTGCAGTATTCTAGAAACTTATGTACTATGTTCTTATTTCTAATAATATCTGGAATATTATCTAATACTATATCTATATCTAATTCAAGTGCTATTATATATCGTTCTTTGGCATGGATGGGACATTCGAGCAGGAGGTGTGGGACCGTCTCCTGCACGTCAGGGTCACATTGGCACGCCGGGCTCTCTTTGCACTTAAATCGATACAAGTACTCGGAGAACCCGCCGTGCCCAGTGAACACCTGCGTAAGGACAGGATCTAGGACGATCCGCCTGACGACCCTGTGCGCCTCGACAGCTTCCGGAAAGAACAGCTTCGTCACCGAAGCCGTCTCTCCGTCCGCGTATCTCCGGCTCCATTCGTCAATCGAGTCCTGTCGGATCTGTCGCTTGACGAATGAAACCGGACACTTGTCGTAATGCGCACGGGTCTTCAGGTGCTGTGCGGCATCCTTAGCGAGCGTGTCCGCCCTCTCGTTTCCCTCCAACCCCACGTGCGCCTTAACCCAGAAGAACTTAACTTTCTGGGCGCGTTTCCTGGCTTCTTTGAGTAAACTTTTGATTTCAAACGCTAGGGGGTGGAGGGAATCACCTCTGGTGATAACTTCAAGGGCGGACCTTGCATCGCTGAAGATGCCGCACGCAGGAAGCCTGCTACGGAGCACCTCCACCACGGCTTCCCGGAGGGCGAGGAGTTCCGCCTGGTAGACGGAGCAGTACGGCTCCAGCCGCAACTTTCGGGTACTTGTCTCGGCGGTGCCGTTCCATATGGACAGCGCCGCTCCGACTTTCCCGTCAATCTTGCTTCCGTCGGTGAAGATGCTAAGACCCTCACCGACGTGCTGGGCCAGTTCCGCCCCGTCCGCCAGGCATTGGAACGTCCCGCTCCCCCGTTCCGCCGGGTGCTCTAAGTTGACGAAAGCCACAGGAGCCTCCACCTCACGGTCTCCTACTACCTCGCAAGAGTGCCCCTTCTTGACCTCATAAAGGAGTGCGGTTTCCCGCACCCTTATGTCAAGAGGGAGCACCCCCGCCAGCAGCAGGGCCGAGTTGAGGGAGACAGTCCTGTAGGCCTTCGTCATCTTCTGCGCGAAACTGCGCTGGATGGCTCCGAGCTGCTTCCTTACACCCAGCTTCCGGCTGGCTGGAGCCCATGCGCTTGCAGCATACAAGATCACGGGCTCCACCGCAGCCGTGTAGATCGTCCGGATCACTTCGGGTCCCAACCCCCACTGGACCTTAGCCGACCTCGCGAGCACTTTAAAGAGGCTTATAGCCTTTGCGCACGCCTGCGTCACGTGACCGTTAAAGGTCAGTTTTCGGTCTATTGTTAGGCCAAGCATCTTAATCTCGTTAGAGAGACCAATGTCGACTCCGCCCATGCGCAGTATCGGGGTGTCATACTTTAGCTTATTAGTAATAAGCATCGCTTGAGTCTTATGTGGTGCGAACTTGAGCTTATTTTTGACACCCCAATCCCGCACATAGGTCAGTGCCGCATTGGCCTGCTTCTGCGCTTCTCCTGTGGAACCCCCATCAAACACCAGGACGACATCGTCAGCAAAAGCTTGACAATAGTCGCCCCGGCGCTCGAGCCCCTGTAAAAGGGGGTCGAGGAGGAGGTTCCACAGGATTGGCCCTCCAATAGATCCTTGAACGCAACCTTTAACGGTCCTGCGCGCTGACTCGGCACCCGCGTATCGGACCCTGACCATCCGATCATCCAGATAGCTGGCGACCATCCTTCTGATGTTTGGTGGGCAGCGTTCTTCCGCCAATCGGACCTTTATAGCAGGCCACCAGGCGCTGTCGAAGGCTCCCTCTATGTCCAGCGATATCATGATCAGGACTTTCTTCTCTCGAAGTTTAGTCCTGATATGATTCACTAGGTCGTAGAGGGAGTCCTCGGTGCCCCTTTGTGGCATAAAGCCGTATTGGCGGTGGCTCATCCTTGGGAGGAGATGCCATTTCAGCCTACCCACCAGCATCTTTTCCAGGATCTTTCCCATCACTGGCAACAGTCCTATCGGCCGATGTGCCTTGGGAACCGAGTAATCATCCTTACCCGGTTTCCGCAGCACAACGACCGTGGCCTCTTTCCAAATCTTCGGAAAGTAGGCCAATTCTAGGCACTTGTTGGCCAGTGATAGGAAAGACTCCGGATCTTGGGCGATCGCCTGCGAACAGATGTCGGAGGTCAGGCCGTCCGACCCGGGCGCCTTCTTCGGATTGAAGGTCACCAGCGCCCCCGTGAGCTCCCTCATCGTGAACGGTGGGTCATGTACCTCACCATGGACCCAGTCGTTCACGCGTGAGGCAAGCTCCCGGGTGCGCCGATGACCCTCGTTATCCTCCTCGTGAGGGTCGTCCGGGTAGAAGGTCTCGGCAAGGTATCTTGCCGATTCCTCCTGACCCAGGATTTGCCCGTCCCTCACGAGTGGCGCATCCTCGTGCCGCTTGGTCAGCCTGCCCATTACCCGATAAATCCCATCCCATAACCCTTCCTTATCCTGTTTCCCGCAAAACTCCTTCCAACTTTTAGTCTGTGCTATCCTAGCTTCGTTCTCGTATTCTGCCTTTGCCTCTTTGTATAACCTTATAACTTTGTCTTTCCTTACAGGAGCTGCCCATCTGATTCTTCTCTTCCTTCTCATCATTTCTTTTTTCAACGTGTCGAGCTCGCTAGACCACCATGGTATGTTGTATTTACTGTTATTCTTCTTCTTGGGTATTATTTCTTCACTTATTTTAGTTATTGATTCTATGTACTTTTGTATTTTACATTCTAATTCTTTTGTAGTTGATATCTTTTCTATTTCAATTCTGGTTATTTTATTTTCTTCTATTAGTTTTGTAATTTTTTCGCCAAATTCTCTCCAATTAACTTTTTTTGTATTGTATATTCTTGTTGTTCTATTAATTTTTACACTAGTGCCTCTTTTAATTTTAATTTCAAATAATATGGTGTTGTGGTCCGAGCTCGTCAGGTCTTCTCTGACAACCCAGTTATCTACTTTATCCAAGAGATCGACCGAGCAGGCGGTGACATCCACCTGGCTGGAAAAGGCGCGGTCTCCCCTCACGGTGAAAAATGTTGGCGTGTTGCCTTGGTTTAACACGTGGAGACCCGCTTCGTCCAGCCAACCGGATACCTCCTCTCCCCTTCGATCGATCTCTCGGCTCCACCATAAGCTTTTTGCGTTGGTGTCTCCGCCTGTTAGCAGGCGCCTCGGGCCCAGGCTACGGCAGACGCCCCTCAGATGGTCGAGGTAACCTTCAACCGGCTTGTCAGGTTCGAAGTAGTACGAGACCACCACAATCTCCCAGGCGCTGGTGCGGATATTCACCACAACGATATTGGTCGTGGTAAATTTGGGACAGATCAAGGCATCCAAATCATTGTCGAAGACTGCTATGGCTGCCTTGACCGGCCCCTCGTGCCGTTCCGCGCACTGGAAGATCCTGGCGGCCCCGTAGTCCTTCAAACGGCCGGTTCCTCCGACGTACGGTTCCTGGATTAAAGCGAATGCCAACCTTCTCTCTGTTGCCAGTGCCATAAGTTCTTGCGTGGCAAGTGCACTTCTTTGAAGGTTGGCCTGCGCCACCAGGTATGGCCGCTCGCCGGAGGCCGCGCCTGACATAGTCGGAACCGTTGCTATGGAGACCACCTCAGCAGTAGGCTATGGCCGACCGAGCCAGCGCGTCCCACCTTTTCCGCACTGGACAGTCCTGACTGAAGGCATTGTGCCCCGTGTCGGGAAGTTTTGCCTTCAGGCAGTTACAACAGGTTGGTGTTGCGGCAGCCATCCAGTCAGGACAATCTGAACGCAAGTGCGGTCCTCCGCAGTGGCTACATGCGTCCAGAGAGCCACGGCAAAACCTCCTCCCATGGCCATAGCCCAGACATCTGGAGCATTGCACCAGGGGAGACTGGTCTTCAACCCTGACTCTCTGGACGTCAATATGTAACGCTCCGGCCTCTGTAAATCTCTTCCAGAGCTGAGGCGACACCTTAAGGACCACGTGGACCATTAGCGGATTTCTGGCCTTCCTACGAAACCGGATCTCCATCCTGTCCGACTCCTTTTCCACCTGCTCCAAAAGATGTCTATTCTGAGCCCTTATAGCCGTTATGATGTCCTCGTCGGAGTGGCAGCCAAGCAGGTCTTTTAGGATGATCATCGGATCCTTATTCTTTATTTCTTGTATGTTCAAGTTCTTTCCCTCCTTTTTCAGCCTTTCCTTTACTTTTTCTAACTCCTGCTTGTCCTGGAAGCCGATGATCACTTTCCTGTCCTTCGCTTTCCTGATCTTGTCGATCCTTGTTCCTTCTACTTTAGCGTTTACAGCTTTCCTTATTTTCTCCACTACCTCATCTCCCGTCTCCTGCTCATCTTGAGATGTTACGACGATAGAATGCAGCGCCGTAGTCAATTCCACTGATTTGGATTTATGTGAACCGGCAGCTACATTTGCATATGTCCTACTAGCGAACATCTCCTCCCTGTGTCTCTTCATCTCTTCATTGATCTTTTCCATTTCCTGCTTACCTTCCTGCAACAGCCTCCCATGTTCCTCCAACTTCTTGAGCAGATCCTTTTCAAGCCTATCCCTGTCTTCCCTCTCTCTTCCTTTGCCTGCATCATCTGTTCCTGTCTTTATTTCTTCTATCCTTTCAATTTCCTTTCCCTTGGCTCCTTCCGTATCCTTACCCTTGTAAGGCTTTCCCTCCTCAGAGTCCTTGACCAGCCTATACAGTCTCTCTGTCGCTTCGATGACATCGGCCTTAATTTCACTCTTGAGGTTGCGGCTGTTGTTTATCTGGAGCTTGGCCTTCATGAGGCACGCCCTTGCCTCAGTCGTCCTGTTCAGATAGACAGGGCTACTCTTTTTAGGAGAACCCTGCCTATCAGAACTTGAAGTCTCCGGCATGGGCTGGCTCCGAGATATGCCCCTCCGTTCTGCCGGTGCTGCAGAAGCCGCGGATGTCATCGGTGCTGTGGCGGCAGACCTGGTCTTCGGCTTGGTCGGTGGAGCGGCTCTAGGTTCGGCAACTTCATCGAGTCGCGACTCGATGGAGCGTCTCGCCTGAGCCACTGTTTGACTCCGAGAAGGGCCCGCTCTCTCAGATACTTCGGTCTCAGCGTCACGCTTTGGTGGGGAAAGGACCCTCTTCTGGGGCGTGTGGAAGCTGGGCATGATGTCCTGCCTGGATAGGGGTCCACGTCAAAATATAAAAATATATAACGGTAGCTTCGTGATTGTAAATATCACGAAGCGGTCTATGGTCAATTCAGTTTTACTTGTAAGTGTAAATTGCTTACAAGGTCAATATATGTCAATAAAATATAGTGAGTGCGTACAGCACAATCAGTAGTTTGTATACGTGTCTAATTTTCTTATTTTATTTCAGGTCTGTGGCGGTTTTCCAGCAGCGTGTAGCGTCGCGGTAAGTACACGGTAAGTATAATTTTCACTTATGTAAATAAAAAATTTCGGGTCTCGTGACGGTATAGCCGTACCTTACCTGGTCAAAAAAGACAAAAGGGTGGGTGTGGGGGTCAATTTTTCGCCGGAGCGCGACGTGCGATACGCCGTTGGACGCGTCTCGGCGAGTACTTCAACAGTATATAAGCAGACTATGTACGGTTGATACAAAAATTTGCAACCGTCAGCAAAACAGTGTAAAAGTTAAAAATTTGGAAAAAATTTAGTGGTGGGGATGACAAAAATATATTAAACGGTAAGTAACAACAAAATGCTACACAACGATGTGCCACACTAGATAGTTTTCATACAAATTTTCTAAGAAATCAGACAAACTAAGACAAACTTTATTTCTGCAAACACTTTACCACGTTGATTTCTTTATATACTGCGTCAGTGGTACTAAGGGAAGAAATTAAATTTCGCCTGAGCGCGACGTGCGATACGCCGTTGGACGCGTCTCGGCGAGTACTTCAACAGTATATAAGCAGACTATGTACGGTTGATACAAAAATTTGCAACCGTCAGCAAAACAGTGTAAAAGTTAAAAATTTGGAAAAAATTTAGTGGTGGGGATGACAAAAATATATTAAACGGTAAGTAACAACAAAATGCTACACAACGATGTGCCACACTAGATAGTTTTCATACAAATTTTCTAAGAAATCAGACAAACTAAGACAAACTTTATTTCTGCAAACACTTTACCACGTTGATTTCTTTATATACTGCGTCAGTGGTACTAAGGGAAGAAATTAAATTTCGCCGGAGCGCGACGTGCGATACGCCGTTGGACGCGTCTCGGCGAGTACTTCAACAGTATATAAGCAGACTATGTACGGTTGATACAAAAATTTGCAACCGTCAGCAAAACAGTGTAAAAGTTAAAAATTTGGAAAAAATTTAGTGGTGGGGATGACAAAAATATATTAAACGGTAAGTAACAACAAAATGCTACACAACGATGTGCCACACTAGATAGTTTTCATACAAATTTTCTAAGAAATCAGACAAACTAAGACCGGTTAGGTTAGGTTAGGTTAGGTTAGGTTAGGTTAGGTTAGGTTAGGTTAGGTTAGGTTAGGTTAGGTTAGGTTAGGTTAGGTTAGGTTAGGTTAGGTTAGGTTAGGTTAGGTTTTTTTTTTTTTTTTTTTTTTTTTTTTTTTTATAATGGGTCTCTGCGGCCCACTCCTGGTCCCCCTATCCAGGACAAGGGATTTTTTGTATGATCTTTAATTTTTAACATTTTATATTTATACATTTTTAAACTTATTATTTTACTGTTCTTACTTGCTATCATAACTACTTTCTTATACCTATTTTCTATAATACTTAATTGCAATTTCTTAGGTTACTCTTATATCTTATGTCTATTTACTTATCTAGTACATATGTTCTTATGCTCTATCTTATTACTAGTCTTATATAATAATTATTATATAGCTAGTAATTATTCCTACTTATTTCTATTATTTACCTTAATTACTATGTTCTTACAATATTTTATAAACTTATGTACTATGGTTTTATCTAAAATTATCTTAGGTATACTGTCTAATGTTAACTTTACATCTATTTCTAATTCTATATCATATCTTTCTTTGGCATGTATGGGACAACCGAGTAGGAGGTGTGGGACCGTCTCCTCAACGTCAGGGTCACACAAGCACGCCGGGCTCTCCTTGCACTTAAACCGGTACAAGTACTCAGAGAACCCGCCGTGCCCAGTGAACACCTGCGTAAGGACAGGATCCAGGACGATCCGCCTGACGACCCTGTGCGCCTCGACGGCGTCCGGAAAGAACAGCTTCGTCACCGAAGCCGTCTCTCCGTCCGCGTATCTCCGGCTCCATTCGTCAATCGATTCCTGTCGGATCTGACGCTTGACGAATGAAACCGGACACTTGTCGTAATGCGCACGGGTCTTCAGATGCTGTGCAGCCTCTTTAGCGAGCACGTCCGCTCTCTCGTTTCCCTCCAACCCCACGTGTGCCTTCACCCAGAAAAATTTAATTTTCTGGGTGCGTTGCTCGGCTACTTTTAACATTTTATTTATTTCGAACGCTATGGGGTGGAGAGAATCACCTCTGGTGATGACGTCGAGAGCAGACCTGGCATCGCTAAAGATGCCGCACGTAGGAAGCCCGCTTCGGAGCGCCTCCTCCACGGCTTTCCGGAGGGCGAGAAGCTCGGCCTGGTAGACGGAGCAGTACGGCTCCAGCCGCAATTTTCTGGTACTCGTCTCCGCGGCGCCGTTCCATATGGACAGTGCCGCTCCGACTTTCCCATCAATTTTGCTTCCGTCGGTGAAGATGCTAAGACCCTCACCGACGTGCTGGGCCAGTTCTGCCCCGTCCACCAAGCATTCAAACGTCCCGCTCCTCCGTTCCGCCGGGTGGTCCAAACTGGCGAAGGCTACAGGCGCCTCTATCTCCCGATCACCTACCACTCGCTGAGAGTACCCCCTCTTGACCTCGTAGAGGAGTGCGGTTTCCCTCACTCTTATGTCAAGGGGGAGTATCCCCGCGAGCAATAGGGTCGAGTTGAGAGAGGCGGTCCTGTATGCCTTCGTCAGCTTCTGCGCAAAGCTGCGCTGGATCGCTCCGAGCTGCTTCCTGATGCCTAATTTCTGGCTAGCGGGAGCCCACGCGCTGGTCGCGTAGAGGATGACGGGCTCAACCGCTGCCGTATAGATCGTCCTGATAACCTCCGGTCCCAGCCCCCACTGGACTTTGGCTGACCTTGCGAGCATTTTGTAAAGGTTTGCGGCCTTCCCGCAAGCCTGCGTCACGTGACTGTTAAAGGTTAGTTTCCGGTCTATTGTCAGGCCAAGCAACTTTATTTCGTTGGACAGGCCAATGTCAACGCCGCCCATGCGCAGGATTGGGGTGTCGTACTTTAACTTATTGGTTATCACCATCGCCTTGGTTTTGTTTGGCGCAAACCTCAGCTTATTTCGGACACCCCAATCCCGCACATAGGCTAGTGCCGCATTGGCCTGTCTTTGTGCTTCTCCCGTGGAACCCCCGTCAAACACCAGGACGACATCGTCAGCAAAAGCTTGACAATAGTCGCCCCGGCGCTCGAGCCCCTGTAACAGGGGATCGAGGAGGAGGTTCCACAGGATTGGCCCTCCGATAGACCCCTGAACGCAACCCTTAACAGTCCGCTTCGCAGCTTCGGCCCCCGCGTACCGGAGCCTGACCATCCGATCATCCAAGTAGCTGGCGACCATCCTTCTGATGTTTGGTGGGCAGCTTTCTTCCGCCAACCGGACTTTTATGGCCGGCCACCAGGCGCTATCGAAGGCTCCCTCTATGTCCAGCGATATCATAATTATGACTCGCTTTTCTAAAAGTTTCGCCCTAATATGTTTCATCAGGTCATAGAGGGAGTCTTCGGTGCCCCTTTGTGGCATAAATCCGTATTGGCGGTGGCTCATCCTCGAGAGGAGGTGCCATTTCAGCCTACCCACCAGCATCTTTTCCAGGATCTTTCCCAGCACTGGCAACAATCCTATCGGCCGATGTGCCTTGGGAACCGAGTAATCGTCCTTACCCGGTTTCCGCAGCACAACGACCGTGGCCTCCTTCCAGATCTTTGGGAAGTAGGCCAATTCTAGGCACTTGTTAGCCAGTGCTAGGAAAGACTCCGGATCTTGGGTGATCGCCTGCGTACAGATGTCGGATGTCAGGCCGTCAGAACCGGGCGCCTTTTTCGGGTTGAAGGTCACCAGCGCCGCAGTGAGCTCCCGCGACGTGAACGGTGGGTCATGTACCTCACCATGGACCCAGTCGTTCACTCGCGAGGCAAGCTCCCTGGTGCGCCGGTGATCCTCATTGTCCTCCTCGTCAGGGTCGTCCGGGTAGAAGGTCTCGGCAAGAAATCTTGCCGATTCCTCCTGACCCAGGGTTTTCCCGTCCCTGACGAGTGGCTGGTCTTCATGCCGCTTGGTCAGCCTGCCCATCACTCGGTAAATCCCATCCCATACCCCTTCTTTATCCTGTTTCCCGCAAAACTCTTTCCAACTCTTGACCTGCGCTATCCTCGCTTCATTTTCATATTCTTCCTTTGCTGTCTTATATTCCCTAATCACCTTTTCTTTCCTTACAGGAGCTGCCCATCGGATTCTTCGTTTCCTTCTCATCATTTCTCTCTTCAGTCTTTCGAGTTCGCCGGACCACCACGGTAAGTTGAATTTGGTATTATTTTTCTTCTTAGGTATAGTTTCCTCACTTGTTCTATTTATTATTTCTGTGTATTTTATTATTTTATGCTCCAAATCTACTATTGTATTTACTTTATCTATCTCTATTTTGTTTATTTTGTTCTCTTCTGTTAGGTGTTTAATTTTATTTCCAAATTCTCTCCAGTTAGCTTTTCGAGTATTAAATTTTCTTGTAGTCCTAGTAATTTTGATGCCCTTTTCTCTTTTAATGTTTAAATCAAACGTGATGGTATTGTGGTCCGAACTCGTCAGATCCTCTCTGACTCGCCAGTTTCCTATTTTATCCAAGAGGTCGACCGAACAGGCCGTGATGTCCACCTGGCTGGAGTACGCCCTTCCCCCTCTTACGGTGAAGAAAGTCGGCGTATTGCCTTCATTCAGCACTTGGAGCCCGGCTTCATCCAGCCAATTGGACACCAGCTCTCCTCTCCGGTCGATCTCCTGGCTCCACCATAGACTCTTTGCATTGGCGTCTCCACCAATTAATAGGCTCCTCGAGCCCAGCCGCCTTTCTATTTTCCTCAGGTGTTCGAGGTATACGTCTATTGGCTGGTCCGGTTCGAAGTATATCGAGACCATCACGATCTCCCAGGCGCTCGAGCGGATTCTCACCACAACGATATTCGTTGTGGTGAACTCTGGGCAGATCAAGGCATCCACGTCTTCATCAAAGACTGCAATGGCTGCCTTGACCTGGCCACCCTCCTGCTCCGCGCTTTGGAAGATCCTGACGGTCCCGTAACCCTTCATCCGGCCAGTCCCTCCGATGTACGGCTCCTGAATTAAGGCCGCGGCCAACCTTTTTTCAACAGCCCACGCCATCAACTCTTGCGTGGCTAAGTTTTTTCTTTGAAGGTTGGCCTGCGCCATCAGGTATGGCCTTCCATCGGAGTCAGACATTGTCGGGCTCGGTGCTGTGGAGACCACCTCAGCAATACGCTATGGTGGAGCGAGCTAACGAGTCCCATTTTTTGCGTATCGGGCAGTCCTGACTGAATGCGTTGTGTTTCGTGTCTGCCATTTTGGCCTTTTGGCAATTACAACATGTTGGTAGCTCGGCTGCCATCCAGTCAGGACATTCGGCCCTTAGATGAGGACCCCCGCAATGACTGCAGACATCCAGGGCACTACGGCAGAATCGCTTTCCGTGACCATAGCCCAGGCAACGTGAGCACTGGACTAATGGTGACTGGTCTGCAACTCTGACCCTCTGAATGTCTACATGCACCGCGCCGGCCTCCGTAAGGATTCCCCAGATTTGCGGTGAAACTCTGAGGACAATATGCGCCATCAATGGGTTCCGTGCTCTTCTCCTATATTTTACCTCCATAATTTCATCCTCTTTCCTTATCCTATCCAGTAAATTCCTATTCTGCATCCTTAAAGCCTTTATTATCTCTTCGTTTGAGTGGCAGTTTAGAACGTCCTTCAGAACGATGAGTGGGTCCTTATTTTTAACCTCCTCCACATTCAAATTTCCAGCTTTGTTTATCTTATCTTTTACTTTCGTCAGCTCTTGTCTATCCTGAAATCCTACTATCACTTTCCTTTCTTTTCCTTTCCTGATGTTATCTACCCTGATTCCTTCCTCTGCCGCGTTAACCACTTTCCTTAATTTTTCAACCACTTCATCGCCCGTTTCTTGCTCGTCCCTTGATGTCACTACTATGGAGTGTAGCGCCGTAGCCACACTCGGTGGTTTCCCATTCTGCGGGCCGGCTGCTACACTCGCATATGTCCTTTGCTTTTTCCACTCCTCTGCTTCTCTGGTTATTAATTCATTTATCTTCTCTATTTGCTTTTTATTCTCCTTCAATAATTTCGTGTTTTCTTCTAATTTTTCCATGATTTCCTTCTGTTCCTCTCTTTCCCTCGTGGTGTTTTCCTGTCTCACAACTTTCTCCATCTCATCATCCTTCCTGTGGTCTCCTGTCTTATTCCTTTGTGTATCTTTTCCCTTATATGGTCTCCCCTCTTCCGCGTCCTTCACTAATTTATATAAACGTTCTGTGGCGTTTATCACCTCCGTCTTTATTTCGGTTTTTAAATTCCGACTATTGCTGATCTGAAGCTTCGTCTTGATGAGGCAAGCCTTCGCCTCAGCCGTCCTGCTCGTGTATTCCGTTTCTTTTATAGGCGACTTTTCAATAGTCGTCATGTCGATATGTATGACGGGTTTCTTCGCCACGGTGGTCGTTCCGAGGATTCCAGACTTCTGTTTCGCGAGCCCGGCAGTCCTGGGTTCTGCTGTACAATCCAGCTTTGTCTCAATACTCCGCCGGGCTTGCGCAACCGTAGTCCTGCTCGTTTCCTGCGAGCTGGCCTCTGGGGATTTGGACGTCACTCTGCTGCCATCCTTAGCCGGTGTGCGGAACATCTTGGAAGGGGAGCTTGTCGCTGCTAGGGGGAACTTGTCAATCAGCTGTACGCCAAGTGTAAATAGCTCGGTCGTACAGGTACTGTCGATGTACAGATAAAAATAAAATAATAAAATATGAAAAGTATCACTAAATCAAATTATATTTAGTCTAGCTAAAAGTCAAGGTCACTACATATAATTATATTAGGTGCAATGTGCACAGTACGTCAATAAACTAATTTAATGTCTAATTTTCTCTTTTTCTTTTTCAGGTCTTTAGCCGTCCCGGATCGTGGAGCGTCGGTTAGGTTAGGTTAGGTTAGGTTAGGTTAGGTTAGGTTAGGTTAGGTTAGGTTAGGTTAGGTTAGGTTAGGTTAGGTTAGGTTAGGTTAGGTTAGGTTAGGTTTTTTTTTTTTTTTTTTTTTTTTTTTTTTTTTTGCGGGACTCTGCGTCCCACTCTTGGTCCCCCTATCCAGGACAAGGGATTTTTATATTGCTATTCTTTTCTTTCTTATATTTATTTACTTATATAAAACTATTTCTATTATTCTTTTTTGCTTATTTTCATACATCAATTTTACAATTTAGTCTATTTATCTTAGTCTATTTATCATATTTTCTATCTTATAATCTTATCTTAATTACTAATTATATATAAGCTTAATTATATATTTAGTAATTTTTTATTATTACTTATTTCTATTATTTACTCTTATTACTATTTGTTTACTATATTCTAAAAATCTATTTAATATTACCTTATTTTTAACTATTTTATATAAACTGTCTAGTTCTAACTTACAGGCTATACTACACTCTAGGTTGTATCTATCCACTGCGTGGATGGGACATTCGAGCAGGAGGTGTGGGACCGTCTCCTGCACGTCAGGGTCACATTGGCACGCCGGGCTCTCCTTGCACTTGAACCGATGCAAGTACTCGGAGAAACCGCCGTGCCCCGTGAACACCTGCGTCAGTATTGGATCCAGGACGATCCGCCTGATGACCCTGTGCGCCTCGACAGCGTCCGGAAAGAACAGCTTCGTCACCGAAGCCGTCTCTCCGTCCGCGTATCTCCGGCTCCATTCGTCAATCGAGTCCTGTCGGATCTGTCGCTTGACGAATGAAACCGGACACTTGTCATAGTGCGCACGGGTCTTCAGGTGTTGTGCGGCATCTTTAGCGAGCTGATCCGCTCTCTCGTTTCCCTCCAACCCCACGTGTGCCTTGACCCAGAAAAGTGCAATTTTCTGGGCGCGTTTCCCGGCGATTTTTAGCATCTTGCGAATTTCAAACGCTAGGGGGTGGAGGGAATCACCTCTGGTGACGACGTCGAGGGCGGACCTGGCATCACTAAAGATGCCGCACGCAGGAAGCCCGCTTCGGAGCGCCTCCTCCACGGCGTACCGGAGGGCGAGTAGTTCCGCCTGGTAGACGGAGCAGTATGGCTCCAGCCGCAATTTTCGGGTACTCGTCTCGGCGGCGCCGTTCCATATGGACAGCGCCGCTCCGACTTTCCCGTCAATCTTGCTTCCGTCGGTGAAGATACTAAGACCCTCACCGACGTGCTGGGCCAGTTCCGCCCCGTCCGCCAGGCATTGGAACGTCCCGTTCCCCCGTTCCGCCGGGTGCTCCAAGTTGACGAAGGCCACAGGAGCCTCCACCTCCCGGTCTCCTACTACCTCGCAGGAGTGCCCCTTCTTGACCTCATAAAGGAGTGCGGTTTCCCGCACCCTTATGTCAAGGGGGAGCACTCCCGCCAGCAGCAGGGCCGAGTTGAGAGAGACAGTCCTGTAGGCCTTCGTCATCTTTTGCGCGAAACTGCGCTGGATGGCTCCGAGCTGCTTCCTTACACCAAGCTTCCGACTGGCTGGAGCCCACGCGCTTGCAGCATACAAGATCACGGGCTCCACCGCAGCCGTGTAGATCGTCCTGATCACTTCGGGTCCCAACCCCCACTGGACCTTGGCCGACCTCGCGAGCACTTTGAAGAGGCTTATGGCCTTCGCGCACGCCTGCGTCACGTGACCGTTAAAGGTCAGTTTTCGGTCTATTGTTAGGCCAAGCAGCTTAATCTCGTTTGAGAGACCAATGTCGACTCCACCCATGCGCAGGATCGGGGTGTCATACTTTAGCTTGTTTGTAATAAGCATCGCCTGCGTCTTATGCGGCGCGAACTTGAGCTTATTTCTGACACCCCAATCCCGCACATAGGCTAGTGCCGCATTGGCCTGCTTCTGAGCTTCTCCTGTGGAACCCCCATCGAACACCAGGACGACATCGTCAGCAAAAGCTTGACAGTAGTCGCCCCGGCGCTCGAGCCCCTGTAAAAGGGGGTCGAGAAGGAGGTTCCACAGGATTGGCCCCCCAACAGATCCTTGAACGCAACCTTTAACGGTCCTGCGCGCTGACTCGGCGCCCGCGTATCGGACCCTGACCATCCGATCATCCAGATAGCTGGCGACCATCCTTCTGATGTTTGGTGGGCAGCGTTCTTCCGCCAACCGGACCTTTATAGCGGGCCACCAGGCGCTATCGAAGGCTCCCTCTATATCCAGCGATATCATAATCAGGACTTTCTTCTCCCGAAGTTTAGTCCTGACATGATTCACTAGATCATAGAGGGAGTCCTCGGTGCCCCTTTGTGGCATAAAGCCGTATTGGCGGTGGCTCATCCTCGGAAGGATGTGCCATTTTAGCCTACCCACCAGCATCTTTTCCAGGATCTTTCCCAGCACTGGTAACAGTCCTATCGGCCGGTGTGCCTTGGGAACCGAGTAATCATCCTTACCCGGCTTCCGCAGCACAACGACCGTGGCCTCCTTCCAAATCCTTGGAAAATAGGCCAGCTCTAGGCACTTGTTAGCCAGTGCTAGGAAAGACTCCGGATCTTGGGCGATCGCCTGCGAACAGATATCGGAGGTCAGGCCGTCCGACCCGGGCGCCTTCTTAGGATTGAAGGTCACCAGCGCCGCCGTGAGCTCCCCCAACGTGAACGGTGGGTCATGTACCTCACCATGGACCCAATCGTTCACGCGTGAGGCGAGCTCCCTGGTGCGCTGATGATCCTCATTATCCTCCCCGTGAGGGTCGTCTGGGTAGAAGGTCTCGGCAAGGAATCTTGCCGATTCCTCCTGACCCAGGATTTGCCCGTCCCTCACGAGTGGCGCGTCCTCGTGCCGCTTGGTCAGCCTGCCCATTACTCGATATATCCCATCCCACAGCCCTTCCTTGTTCTGTTTGCCGCAGAACTCCTTCCAACTCTGAGTCTGGGCGTCTTTTGCCAGTTTTTCAAAACTCTCCTTGGCCTCTCTGTAAGCCCGGATGACACACGCCTTTCTTACTGGTGCCGCCCATCGGATGCGGCGTTTCCGCCGCATCATCTCGCGTTGTGACCTGTCGAGCTCCTTTGACCACCAAGGGATCGCATATTTTGAATTTGGTTTCTTTTTCGGAATTGTTTCGTCGCTTACTTTTACTATGATATCTGTATATTTTGTTATTTGCTTTTCTACTTCATCAACATTTTCTAATTTATCTATGTCTATTTTATTTATATTTTGATTCCTAACATAATTTTTAAATTTTGTGCCAAATTCTTTCCAGTTTGCTTTCTTTGTATTGTAAGTCCTAGTAGTGTTGTTAATTGCGATCCCTTGGCCTTTCCGTAGTGTGATTTCGAAGGTTATGGTGTTATGGTCGGAGCTCGTCAGGTCTTCCTCAACTTTCCAATTCTGGATACGGTCCACGAGATCGACCGAACAGGCGGTGACATCCACCTGGCTGGAGTAAGCCCTGTCTCCCCTCACGGTGAAGAACGTCGGCGTGTTGCCTTCGTTCATCACGTGGAGACCCGCCTCGTCCAGCCAACTGGACACCTCCTCTCCTCTTCGGTCGATCTCTCGGCTCCACCATAGACTCTTTGCGTTGGTGTCCCCACCTATTATCAGGCGTCTCGTGCCCAGACTGCGGCCGACGCCCCTCAGATGGTCGAGGTATTCGTCTACCGGCTTATCGGGTTCGAAGTAACACGAGACCGCCACCACCTCCCAGGCGCTGGTACGGATTTTCACCACAACAATATTTGTTGTGGTGAACTCCGGGCAGATCAAGGCATCCAAGTGTCTATCATAGACCACTATGGCTGCCTTGGTCCGCCCGTCCTCCCGTTCCGCGCACTGGAAGATCCTGGCGGCCCCGTAGTTCTTCACCCGGCCGGTGCCCCCGACGTACGGCTCCTGGATTAGTGCGAAGGCCAATCTCCTCTTTGCTGCCATCAGCATAAGTTCTTGCGTTGCTAGCGCGCTTCTTTGGAGATTGGCCTGCGCCACCAGGTATGGCCGCACGCCGGAGGCTGCGTCGGTCGCAGCCGAGCCCGAGGCCGTGGGGACCACCTCAGCAATACGCCATGGCGGATCTGGCCAGCGCGTCCCACCTCCTGCGGACCGGGCAGTCCTGGCTGAAGGCATTGTGTCCGGTCTCAGCGAATTTCGCCTTCAGGCAGTTGCAGCACGTCGGTGCTGCAGCTGCCATCCAGTCCGGACACTCTGCCCTCAGGTGCGGCCCACCGCAGTGGCTGCAGGCATCCAGAGAGCCACGGCAGAACCGCCTCCCATGGCCGTAGCCCAAACACTTTGAGCATTGGACCAGGGGAGACTGGTCCTCAACCCTGACCCTCTGGATGTCTATGTGGATCGCGCCGGCCTCCGTGAACCTCTTCCATATCTGTGGCGACACTCGGAGAACGACGTGTGCCATCAGCGGATTCCGGGCTTTCCTCTTATACCGGATCTCCATCCGGTCTGCGTCCTTACCGAGAGAGGCCAGGAGATGCTTGTTTTGGGCCCTTATTGCGCCCAGAATCTCCTCATCTGTGTGACATTTGAGGAGATCCTTGAGGATAATCAGGGGGTCTTTGTTTTTTATATCCGTCACATTTAAATTCTTTCCTTCTTTTGTAAGCCTCTCCTTTACTTTTATCATTTCTTGCTTGTCTTCAAATCCCATAATAACTTTCCTTTCTTTTGCTTTTCTTAATTTGTCTATTCTTATTCCCTCCTCTTTCGCATTCACTGCCTTCCGGATCCTGTCCACCACTTGGTCCCCTGTCTCCTCCTCATCCTGCGACGTTATCACTATAGAGTGTAGCGCCGTGGTCACCTCCGATGCGGTTTTGGGTGGACCGGCAGCTACACTCGCATACGTTCGGGCCTTTTCCATTTCTTGTCTGTGCTTTTGAACCTCCTCGCTCAACCTCTTCATATCATCTTTACTCTCCTGCAGTATCTTCCCATGTTCCTTTATCTTCTCGAGCAGTTCCTTTTCCAGTCTATCCCTGTCTCTATTCTCTATCCCTTTGCCTATATCTTCTGTTCCTGCCTTGATCGCTTCTGTCCTTTCTGTTTCTTTCCCTTTGGCTCCTTCCATACTCCTTCCCTTGTAGGGCTTCCCCTCCTCTGCGTCTTTGACCAACCTGTACAGCCTCTCCGTTGCATCTATGACCTCGACTTTTATTTCGGTCTTGAGATTGCGGCTGTTGTTGATTTGCAGCCTAGCTTTCAGTAAGCACGCCTTCGCCTCTGCCGTCCTGCTCAGGTAGGCAGGACTCCCCTTTTTAGGTGACTCCTGCCTATCCGACCATAATACCTCGGTCGTATTCAGGCTTTTGGCTATGCCTCTTTTGTCTGCTGAGGCTGCTGGTGCCGGGGGTGCTGCGGGTGCTGTGGTTGGCTTGGTCTTTTGCGGGGCGATTGGTGCTGTCCTGGTTTCAGGCGCTCCATCGAGTCTAGACTCTATGCTGCGCCTGGCTTGGGCCACTGTTTGGCTCCGCGAAGGGCCTGCCTTCTCTGGGACTCCTGCCTCCATATCGCGTTTCGGTGGGGAAAGGGACTTCTTTACCGGTGTGTGTGTCATTGGCATTTTGATAGGGGGTCCTCGTCAACTTCGTAAAAAATATATACTTCGTGAATGTAAAGTTCACGAAGTGTCACTTGTCCAGTTATTGTATGATCGTAAGTGTAAAAGGCTTACGATGTCAGGTATATAATTATTATGCTTCTTGCACAATGTGTCAGTAGTCAATAATATAAATGGTAAGTATAAACTTTGTGCTTTTGGCACGATACGTCGCTTGTCTATCACTAATGATTTAATTTCTATTTGTTTCAGGTAACCTGCGGTTCCAGAACGTGTGGCGTACAGTGGGTAATAGTGAGTGTAGCTGGAGATAAGCACTTATTTCCCAAATAAAAGAAAACTCAATCTCAAAAAAGTAAGTGAACGGCTCTCGCGCCGGTATAGCCGTACCTTACCTGGTCAAAAAAAGACAAAAGGGTGGGTGTGGGAGGTCAATTTTTCGCCGGAGCGCGACGTGCGATACGCCGTTGGACGCGTCTCGGCGAGTACTTCAACAGTATATAAGCAGACTATGTACGGTTGATACAAAAATTTGCAACCGTCAGCAAAACAGTGTAAAAGTAAAAAATTTGGAAAAAATTTAGTGGTGGGGATGACAAAAATATATTAAACGGTAAGTAACAACAAAATGCTACACAACGATGTGCCACACTAGATAGTTTTCATACAAATTTTCTAAGAAATCAGACAAACTAAGACGGTTAGGTTAGGTTAGGTTAGGTTAGGTTAGGTTAGGTTAGGTTAGGTTAGGTTAGGTTAGGTTAGGTTAGGTTAGGTTAGGTTAGGTTAGGTTAGGTTAGGTTAGGTTAGGTTAGGTTAGGTTAGGTTAGGTTAGGTTAGGTTAGGTTAGGTTAGGTTAGGTTCCCCGGGCCCTCCGCCGTCCGTCGCGGCGGCAGGTGTACTGGTGGTCGGCGGAGCTAGCGCAGTTGCGCACTTCTTGCGTAGCTGCGCGCCGTCAATACGCCAGGCATCGCCGTCGCCGATTGAGGGTAGATGATCACGCAGACCAGGAGCGGCAGCTCTACGGCCTCTATAAGGAGGCGAAGAGAGCGCTGCGGGTGGCCGTTCACAGGGCCAAGGTCGCGGCGAGGAAGGAGTTCCTGGAGACTCTCGACGGTGACCCGTGGGGGCGCCCCTATCGCTTGGTAATGAACAAGCTTCGCCCAGCGGCGCCCCCGCTGTCGCAGAGTCTCCGGCCAGACTTGCTGGCCAACGTCGTCGCGGCCTTGTTTCCGGCCACCGTGGAGACCACTCCTCCACCGATGGCGCCACCGGACGTGGCGTCATCGTCGTACGAGACTTCGGCAAGGGATATCCCGGAGGTTTCACCCGCTGAAATGCGGGTGGCAGTGCTTCGGCTGCGGAGCAAAAACACGGCCCCAGGGCTCGATGGCATCCCCGGGAGGGCCTGGGTGCTAGCTCTCGAGTACCTGGGTCCGAGGCTCCGCAGTTTGTTCTCCGCCTGTTTGGAGCAGGGCGTCTTCCCGGCGCGATGGAAAACCGGGAAGCTCGTCCTGCTGAAGAAAGAAGGACGACCCGCAGAGTCGCCGTCGGCCTACCGGCCCATCGTGTTGCTCGACGAGGTCGCCAAACTTTTCGAGCGCATCGTTCATGCTCGCCTCGTCGAGCATCTCGATAGGGTCGGTCCAAATTTGGCCGACGAGCAGTTTGGATTTAGGAGGGGACGTTCCACCGTCCACGCGATTCTGCGGGTGAAGGCACAGGCGGAGGATGCAGTGGCCAGGGGCGAAGTTGTAATTGCGGTATCGTTGGATATCTCCAACGCTTTCAACTCGCTGCCCTGGCCCTGCATTCACGAGGCACTGCGGTACCACGTGGTGCCGCCCTATCTCCGGCGTCTGGTGCACGCGTACCTGTCTGACAGGGACGTGGTGTATCCGGGCTCCGATGGGTGGCACCGAAGAGCGATGTCGTGCGGTGTTCCACAGGGCTCGGTTCTAGGCCCTCTCTTGTGGAACATCGGGTACGACTGGGTCCTCCGTGGTACCAATCTCCGGGGCGTCGGCGTGACATGTTACGCCGACGACACGCTAGTCACAGCGACTTCTGGGACCTTCCAGGATGCCGCAATTCTGGCGGCGGCGGGCACCGGCGACGTCGTGAGTCGCATCCGACGTCTAGGGCTGAAGGTGGCCCTTGAGAAAACCGAGGCCATTTGTTTTCACAGGCCTCGGAAAGGGCCACCGGCCGGTGCCCACATCATCGTTGAGGGGGTGCGGATTCCCATCGGCAAGAGTATGAAGTATCTGGGTTTGATTTTGGATAGCCGATGGGAATTTCGCACCCATTTTGAGAAGATGAGGACGAAACTGTCCCGGGCAGCGGGCGCTCTTTCTAGCCTGCTGCCCAACCTGGAAGGTCCTGGTATCCCTTGCCGAAGGTTATACCACGGAGTCGTGCGGTCCATGGCCCTGTATGGCAGTCCAGTTTGGGCTGATTCCCTGAGCAACCGTTGCGTCGCGCTCTTGCGCAATCCTCAGCGTGTAGTGGCGCAGCGGGCGATCAGGGCATACCGCACGGTTTCGTACGAGGCGGCTTGCATGTTGGCCGGATTCCTGCCCTGGGATCTGGACGCCCAATCCCTGTCCGATGCTTTTCATTGGCGGGAGGAGGCGTTCAGTCGCGGGCAGCGTCCGGCCCTGAAGGAGGTGGAGGCCATGAGGGCCTCCTTACGGCGAGCCGCCGTGGAGGAGTGGCGTCTCAGGCTGGAGACCCCGTCAGCGGGGCTCAGGGTCGTAGCGGCAGTGCGCCCGGTCTTTGCCGAGTGGCTGGACAGGCGCCACGGCCCAGCTACGTTTCGGTTGACACAGGTACTCACCGGGCATGGTTGCTTCGGTGAGTATCTGTGTCGTATCGTAGGCACAGAGGTGTCGGCCGTGTGTCACCATTGTGACAACTGCCCGCTGGATACGGCCCAACATACATTGGAGTTTTGCCCAGCCTGGGACGAGGAGCGCAGCGCTCTCAGAGCAGTCGTCGGAGGAGACCTCTCGCTGCCGGCCGTGGTCGCTTCCATGGTCGACAGTCGGGAGGCCTGGCGTGCGGTGGCCCACTTCTGCGAGGTGGTCCTCTCGCAGAAGGAGAGTGCCGAGAGGGATCGGGAGCGTGAGGATCCCTCCCGCCGCCAGAGGAGACGAAGGAGGCGCCGGGTGGACGACTGACCGGCGTCTCCCGCCCTGTGGATTGGGGGCGTTTGGAGAATTCCACCACGGTATCCCCTGCCTGTCGTAAGAGGCGACTAATAGGGGCCACCGGGGGTCGCGGGCGGGCGGCAGGGGGCCGTCCGTCTATAGTTTTGTGTATCCTTTTTTAGCACATTGTTGCGACCCCCGTGATGGACGGCAGCGTGGAAGGTAGGCCTCACGCTGCCGTTGACGCTGAGAGCGTCCTTCGGTGCGCGGGGGCTTCTGAGCCCCCCCACAACAGGAGACGGGCCGCACCAGGCGGCACCGCGCAGGGGCGGTTGCGGACGACAACTTAGACATTAGTCAGAGGAAGCCCGCAGCCGTCCCTAATGCGCCGAAGATGGCCACCGCGGAGTTTTAGTTGGTATGCCGTGCGTTGTACATAGGTTAGGGACTCGGCCCGGCGGTCGCCCGACGTTTTCCATCTCTCCGGGCGGCTCAACGCCGGGTCGTAAGGCACGGTGAACCCAACATAACCGCTCGGTCGCCCCCCACGAAGGCCGGGCGGTAGTGGTAAAGCACTTTCTCCGCGAAACCAAAAAAAAAAAAAAAAAAAAAAAAAAAAAGGTTAGGTTAGGTTAGGTTAGGTTAGGTTAGGTTAGGTTAGGTTAGGTTTTTTTTTTTTTTTTTTTTTTTTTTTTTTTTTTTTTTTTTTCGTTCCTCTGACTTTTTCGGCCAGAGACATTTTCTGTTTATTATTATTTTTTTCTGTCTTTACATTATTTTTACGTACAATTTGTTATATTACTTATCCATATATATTCTATTAACTGTTTCCTATATAAACGCGGCAATATTGCCTTCGTATCTACTTATATCCTTATTCTATCTTAGCGGGCTATAACTTCTATCTACTTATGCGATATTCTCATATGTGGTTACTATTTAGTTTTACGTTTCCTAGAATTTTCTTATCATCTTTTGACAAAATATTTATAACTATTTTGGTTTAAAACTAGTCCTATATAATCTAATATTACATATTTTAGTTTTATTTATTTATTTATTCCTTTCTATTGTTTTTGTTGCTACTCTTTTACAATATTCAATAAATTTATTAATTTTGTCTTTTTCATTTATGATTTTATGAAAATTTTCTACTCTTATTTCCATTTCAATGTGCTGTTCTGTCTCAAATCTTTCCTGGAGATATATTGGGCATTCGGCTATTATGTGTGGTACCGTTTCTTTGACGTTTGGGTCACATGGGCACGATGGGCTCTCTTTGCATTTGAAGCGATTCAGATACTCAGAGAACCCCCCGTGCCCAGTGAATACCTGAGTTGTTATTGGGTCCACTCGAAGTTTCCTTATTATCTTATGTGCCTCAACTGCATTTGGGAAAAACAGTTTTGTATTTGAGGCAGTTTCTCCCGCCTCGTACCTTCGGCCCCATTCCTCAAGCGACTCCTGTCGGATTTGTCGCTTCAGGTACGAGGTTGGACACCGGTCATAATGTGCCTTGGTCTTTAGGAACAGCGCAGCATCCTTTGCGAGAGAATCGGCCCTCTCATTTCCCTCCCACCCTACGTGTGCTTTAATCCAAAAAAGCTCAATTTTTTGGTTGCGTTCTTGCGCTGTTTTTAGATTTTGATTGATTTGGAACGCTATAGGGTGGAGGGAGTCGCCTCTGGCGACTTCTTCGAGGGCAGATCTGGCATCGCAAAAGATGCTGCACCGTTCGACTCTGTCCTTGAGCACCTCCTCTGTTGCCCTTTGTAGGGCCAGTAACTCCGCCTGGTAGACTGTGCAGAAAGGCTCGAGCTTCAGTTTTATGGCTTTCGTCTCGGCGGCATTATCCCATATAGATAATGCCGCCCCAACTTTTCCTTCTAACTTACTACCGTCGGTGAAAATACATCGGTTCTCGCCGACGTGTCGAGCCAATTCTGCACCGTCCACCAGACATTGGAATTTCTGGCCCATCTGCTGCGACGGGTGGGTTTTGCTAACAAAGGCCACAGGCCTCTCCACTTCGCGGTCCCCCACCAATCGCCGAGAATACCCCCTTCTCGTCTCATATAAGAGAGCTGCCTCCCTTATTCTGACATCTAAGGGCAATATTCCGGCGAGTAGCAGGGCCCCGTTTAGGGAGACGGTCCTGTAAGCCTTTATGAGCTTTTGTGCAAACCCCCGCTGGACCACATCAAGCTGCTTTTTTATGCACTTTTTATTCGTAGCCGGTGCCCAGGCGCTTGCCGCGTACATAATCACCGGTTCGACCACAGCCTGGTAGAGTGTTTTTACGAGATGTGGTCTCAGCCCCCACTGCACCTTTGCGGCTCGAGATAGGCACTTGTAGAAGTTCAGAGCCTTTCTACACACCTCTGCTGCATGGGCATTGAAGGTTAGAGCGCTATCGATTGTGAGGCCCAGTATTTTTATTTGTGTCGTGAGGTCAATGTTGACGCCACCCATGTGCAGGATTGGTGAATCGTACTTCAGCTTCTTGGTCAGCACCATGGCTTTCGTTTTATGAGGCGCGAAATTTAGCTTATTACGGATTCCCCAATCCTGCACAAAGGCAAGCGCCGCATTGGCCTGTTTCTGTATCTGTTGCCCCGTCTCTCCCTCGAACACCAGAACTATGTCGTCGGCGAAGGCCTGGCAGTAGTCTCCCCTTGTTTCGAGCCCTTTGAGCAGTGGGTTCAGGAGCAAGTTCCACAAGATTGGACCCCCAATTGATCCTTGTACGCATCCTTTGGAGGTCCATCTCGTGTGCTCTTCCCCGGCGTAACGAACTCGAACTTTGCGGCTCTTGAAGTAGCTGTCTATAACCCGTCTTAGATTTTTCGGACATTCTTCCTCCGACAGTCTGACTTTTATTGCCGGCCACCACGCGTTATCAAAAGCCCCCTCTATATCTAAGGAGATCATGGTAACCATTTTCTTTTCGGCTATCTTCATCCTTATGTAATTAGTCAAGATGTAGAGGGAATCTTCTGTACTTCGCTGGGGCATAAAGCCAAACTGTCGGGTACTCATCCTTGGGATTATACGCCACTTCAATCTTTCCACCACCATTTTCTCCAGGATCTTCCCCATCACTGGTAACAAGCCTATCGGTCTGTAGGATTTAGGGTGCGTGTAGTCCTCCTTCCCGGGTTTCCGGAGGACTACGACCGTTGCCTCCTTCCAGATGGTCGGGAAGTGGCCAAGTTGGAGGCATTTGTTAGCCAGTGACAGGTACAATCCTGGGTCTTGCTGGATAGCCTGTTTGCAGATATCTGCAGTCAGGCCGTCTGCACCAGGGGCTTTCTTCGGATTGAAGCTGGCTGCTGACGTTAGCATTTCGTGCATCGTAAATGGCGGGTCTTGATCTTCACCATCCGGACCTTCATTTATTTGGTCGGCAGCCTCTCTCATGCGCTGATGGTATGCGTTATCATGATGCTTCGAATCCTCCGGGTAAAAAACTTCCGCCAGTAGCTTCACCGACTCTTCTGGGTTTAGTACCACCCCCTCTTTTACAAGGGGAAGGTCTTCTTGACGTTTCGTCACTCTCCTTATTGCCCTATATATTCCGTCCCATATTCCTTCTTTTTCCTGTTTTCCACAGAATTCCTTCCAGCTTTTTATTTCTGCTTTCTTTACCTCTGTTTCATACTTTTCTTTGGCTTTCAGGTACTCTTCGATGACCATCATTCTTCGGACCGGCGCAGCGCAACGGATTCTTCTTTTCCTCGTGACGGCAGCTTTTTTCAACGCGGTGAGTTCTTCTGTCCACCATGGAACGGTAAGTTTCTTATAAATATTTCCTTTCTTACAGGGTATAGAGCTGTCGCAGGTAAGTAAAATGGATTCTGTATATTCTTCTATTTTTGTATCTATTTCTATTTTAGTTTTTATATTCTCTATTTCGGTTGAATTTAAATTTTTATTAAGTTTTAATTGAGCGAATTTTTCATTAAATTTCTCCCAATTGGCTTTCTTAGTGTTATACTTCCTGGTTGTACTTTCTATTTTTATGTTTTGTACTTTGTGTAAATGAATTTTGAATAAAATAGTGTTGTGGTCTGAACTCACTACGCCCTCATCCACCGTCCAGTCTTCTATCTTGTCTAAGAGACTTAGCGAGCACGCCGTGACGTCCACGTGACTGCTGTATCTCACGTTTCCTCGGATGGTGTCAAAGGTTGGTGTTGTTCCTTCGTTTAGTACCTGCAAGCCAAGTTCCTCTAATATTCCGGACATCTCTTCTCCTCTTTTGTCTGTTTTGATGCTACCCCACCACGGGCTTTTCGCGTTTGTGTCTCCGCCGATGAGGAAACAGGCTGGCCTCATTTTTGTAGCTATACTCCTCAGCTGGTCAAGGTACGGTTCTATAGGCTCATCCGGCTCAAAGTAGAGGGAGATTAGGGCAAGCTCTTTGGTGGACATTTGTATTCTCACCACTACGATGTTGTTTGTGGTGAGATCCGGGCATTGTGTTGCTTTGATCTTATTGTCAAATACAACTACTGCTGCTTTGACTCTGCCCTTGTTGCTAGTATTTTGGTATATCCTAGCTCCTGTGAGACCTTTCATTTCGTTAGCGTTGCCCACATAAGGTTCTTGGATAAGAGCAAATGACGTCCCTCTCTTTGCGGCCTCTATCATAAGCTCTTCAGTTGCCATCTTCTTCCTTTGTAAATTGACCTGAATTACATTATATGGCTTTGTTCCAGCTGAGGAGTTAGTTTGCTGAGTTGTCTTTATGACCACTTTAGCAATACGCTATTTTGGCCCTTGCCAGTGCATCCCACCTTCTTCTAACCGGACATTCGTCGCTGAAGGCGTTATGGTCCGTTTTACTTAGCTTGGCTTTTTGGCAGTTATGACACGTAGGGGGAGCATCAGCCAACCAAACTGGGCAGTCCCTCCTCACATGGGATCCTCCGCAGTGGCTACACAGGTCAACCTGGTCCTGGCAGTATCGTCGACCATGTCCATACCCTAAGCAGCGAGTACACTGTATTAAGGGGGACTGGTCTGCGACTTTTACCCTTTGCACGTCGACGTGTACAGCCCCCGCTTCGGTTAGTATCTTCCAGATTTGGGGAGGCACCTGCAGCACCACGTGGGAAGTGAGTGGATTCCTAGCCCTTCTTCTATATTTTACTACAATGTCGCTACTGTTATTGGACCCCCCCAGAAGATGTTTATTTTGGGTTTGTAGTGCTCTCAAGATGTCCTCGTCACTATTGTGATTTAGGACCTCCTTGAGGACGATTAATGGGTGTTTGTTTTTTATGTCTGAGATATTTAATTTTGTATCTTTTCCTTT
>OX387621.1:0-25000 GCA_947568825.1 Sphinx pinastri | reverse complement strand
CCACACGCTGGATGCGTACAGTATAACAGGCTCGACAACCGCGGTATAGAGCGTTTTGATAATATGGGGCCCCAAGCCCCATTGCACCCTTGCTGCCGTTGCCAATTTTTTATAAAAGGCCATCGCTTTACGGCATGCAGCCGTAATGTGGGCTTTGAAGGTGAGCCCCTCATCAATGGTTACGCCGAGCACTTTGACTTCCTTGGAGAGACCAACATCAACCCCACCCATGTGCAGGATCGGGGAGTCGTATTTCAGTTTCCTCGTAACGACCATCGCCTTTGTTTTGTGAGGCGCAAACTTCAACTTGTTACTAACTCCCCAATCCTGCACGTAGGCGAGTGCGGCATTAGCCTGTCTTTGGACCTCTCCCGTGGAGTCCCCATCGAACACCAGGACGACGTCGTCAGCAAATGCCTGACAGTAGTCGCCCCGGCGCTCGAGTCCCTTTAGTAAGGGATCGAGGAGGAGATTCCACAGGATTGGTCCTCCGACAGACCCCTGCACGCAGCCTTTGCTGGTTCTCCTCGTAATCTCCGTACCGGCGTACCTGACCTTGACCAGTCGGTCGTCCAGGTAGCTAGCGATCACCCTTCTCAAATTGGGTGGGCAATTCCCTTCCGCCAAACGGTTCTTAATCGCAGGCCACCAGGCGCTATCGAAGGCTCCCTCTATGTCCAGAGATATCATGATGGTGATTTTCTTCTGTGCTATTTTTTCCTTGATGTGTTTCACCAGGACATAGAGGGAGTCTTCGGTACCCCTCTGTGGCATGAACCCGTATTGGCGATTGCTGATATTGGGTAGAATGTGCCACTTGAGTCTTCCCACCAACATTTTTTCGTATATCTTTCCCATCACTGGTAACAGTCCTATGGGTCGATAGGATTTAGCCGTATTGTAATTGTCCCTTCCTGGTTTCCTCAGTATGATGACGGTGGCTTCTTTCCAGATCTTGGGGAAATAAGCTATTTCGAGACACTTGTTAACCAGTGATAGGAAAGATATCGAATCTTGGGTGATCGCTTGCTCGCAGATTTCCGACGTGAGGCCATCCGATCCTGGGGCTTTCTTGGGGTTAAAGCTCCCCAGCGTAGCTTTGAGTTCGTGCATGGTGAACGGTGGATCATGTTTCTCAGCATGTATCCAATCGTTCACCCGCTCGGCTCGTTGTCTAATACGCCGGTGCTCTGCATTATCTTCCGCAATTGGGTCTTCAGGGTAAAAGGTTTCGGCAAGTAATATTGCCGACTCCTTTTCATTTAAAACCTTGTTTTCTTTAATTAGCGGTTGATCTGCTTGTCTCCTAGTTACCCTGCCCAAAGCCCGATAGATTCCGTCCCACATTCCCTCCTTATCCTGCTTCCCGCAAAATTCTTTCCAACTCCTACTTTGTTCTTTTTTAGCCTCCGACTCATATATCTCTTTTGCTTTCAGGTATGCTTCGACGACCTTCTGTCTTCTGATGGGTGCTGCGCAACGGACTCTACGCTTCTTGGTGGTGGCTTCCTTCTTGAGCCTGGTGAGTTCATCAGTCCACCATGGTATGGTAAGTACTCTTTTATCTTTAATTTTAGGTATGGCACTCTCGCATGATTTTATTATTGCATCTGTGTACTTTTCTACATATCTATCTAATTCATTTTTATGTTCTATTTTATCTATTTCTATATTATTAATTTTATTTTCTTCTATGAGTTGTTTAAATTTATAACCAAATTCCGTCCAATTAGCTTTCCTTGTATTGTATTTACGTGTAGTTGTTTTAATTTTAGTGCATTTTCCTTTTTGTAGGTTGATTTGAAGAGTTATGACGTTGTGGTCAGAACTGACCAGGCCCTCCTCCACCGTCCAGCCTTGTATTTTGTTCAAGAGGTCAGTCGAGCATGCGGTGATGTCCACCTGGCTGGAGTAGACCCTCCCTCCTCTTACGGTGTGGAACGTCGGCGTGTCGCCTTCGTTCAACACTTGGAGCCCGGTTTCATCCAGCCAGTCGGACACCACGTCACCTCTACTGTCCTTTTCCCGACTCCACCACAGGCTTTTTGCGTTGGCGTCTCCTCCCACAAGAAGTCCCTTCGAGCCTAGCTTTTGTCCTATTCTCCTCAGATGTTCGAGGTACCCATCTAACGGTTTGTCCGGTTCGAAGTAGAACGAGACTGCCACGAACTCCCAGGCGCTAGTGCGGATTTTCACCACGACTATGTTGGTTGTGGTGAATTCTGGGCAAATCAAGGCGTCGACATCGTCGTCAAAGACAGCAATGGCCGCCTTGACCTGGCCCTCTTCCTGCTCAGCGCACTGGAAGATCCTGACGGTCCCGTAGTTCTTCACGCGGCCCGTTCCCCCTACGTATGGTTCCTGAATCATGGCGAAGGCCAACCTCTTTTCTGCCGCCAGCAGCATAAGCTCCTGTGTGGCAAGGGCTTTTCTTTGTAGGTTGGCCTGCGCGACCAGGTATGGCCTCTCGTCGGGGTTGGGTACAGCTGGGCTCGGGGTTCCGGGGACCACCTTAGCAATACGCTATGGCGGATCGGGCCAACGCGTCCCACTTCTGCCGGACCGGACAGTCCCGGCTGAATGCGCTGTGTTTCGTATTTGCCAACTTCGCTTTTTGGCAATTACAGCACGTAGGCGGCTCGGCTGCCATCCAGTCAGGACAGTCCGATCTAAGGTGCGGCCCTCCACAGTGACTACACGACTCCAGAGAGCCGCGACAGAACCGCCTCCCATGGCCATAGCCCAAGCATTTTGTGCACTGAACCAAGGGAGACTGGTCCTCGACTCGAACTCTCTGGACGTCAATGTGTAGAGCGCCGGCTCCTGTAAATAGTTTCCAGAGTTCTGGTGACACTCTCAGGACTATGTGTGTCAGCAGTGGGTTCCGCGCTCTCCTTCTGTATTTGATTTCCATTCTGTCGTCTTCTTTCTTGATTTTATCCAGCATATGTTTGTTCTGAATTTTTATGGCTCTTAGTATTTCAGCGTCCGAATGACAGCTTAATACGTCTTTCATGATGATGAGTGGATCTTTGTTCTTCATTTCTTCAACATTCAGTTTGTCTCCCGCTTTGTTTATTTGTTCCTTTACCCTCCTTAGTTCTTCTTTATCCTGGCACCCTATTATAACTTTTCTTTCTTTGCCTTTTCTAATTTTGTCGATCCTTATGCCTTCTTCTGTAGCGTTCACTGCTTTCCTTATTTCTTCTACTACTTGGTCCCCCGTTTCCTGGTCATCCTTGGATGTCACGACAATGGAGTGTAGCGCCGGTGCCACACTCGGTGATTTACCCTGTTGTGGGCCGGCGGCTACACTCGCATAGGTCCTTTGGCTCTTCCAATCTTCTACTTCTTTAGTTATGAGCTCATTAATCTTTTCTATTTCGATTCTGTTTTCTTTCAATAACTTCGTGTTTTCTTCAAGTTTATCCATTATTTTCCTTTGTTGCTCTGTTTCTCTCTGGGTCTTCTCCTCTTTCGTAGCGGTATCCACATCATCATCTTTCCTCTGGTCTCCTGTTTTACTCTTCTGTATCTCCTTTCCTTTATATGTTCTTCCTTCTTCTGCTTCCTTTACTAGCTTGTATAATCTCTCCGTGGCGTTGATCACCTCCGTTTTTATCTCTGTTTTTAAGTTACGGCTATTGTTTATTTGTAGTTTTGTCTTGATTAGACAAGCCTTGGCTTCAGCCGTCCTGTTCGTGTATTCCACTT
The DNA here is from genome assembly GCA_947568825.1 of Sphinx pinastri. Lineage (NCBI taxonomy): Eukaryota > Metazoa > Arthropoda > Insecta > Lepidoptera > Sphingidae > Sphinx > Sphinx pinastri. The sequence continues at coordinate 21,286 of OX387621.1, read as the reverse complement.
CTTTCGTCGGTGATTTTTCAATAGCTCTCATATCTGTTGAGGTGATCTTCTTCGCCACGAAGGTCACTCCGAGAATTCCAGGCTTCTGTTTAGAAGGCCCAGCAGTCCCGGGTTCAGCTGTACTATCCAGCTTCGTCTCGATACTGCGCCGGGCTTGTGCGACAGAAGTCCTGCTCGTCACCTGTGAGCTAGTCTCAGGTGATTTAGAGGCCAATCTGCCGCTTTCCTTAGCGGGCGTACGGAACATATTGAGAGTGAGGAGCTTGCCGCTGTTAGGGGGAACACGTCAATAACTGTACGCCAAGTGTAGATAGCTTGGTCGTACGGCGGTGTCAATTTTATAAAAATAACTAAAAACTAGATGTAATATTTCAATAGAAAAGTTTATATTTAGTCTAGCTAAATACAATCAAAGTAAATATATGTTAGGTGCATAGAAGCAAAGTAAGTCAAAAAGCAAATCTTTAGTCTAATTTCCCTTTTCTTTCAGGTCTTATAGCAGTTTCTAATTTAGAAGAGCAAGAAATAGAATTGATTAAGAAATAAAATAAAATGTAGAGTCACAATGATGGTAAAACAATAGTCAGGATTATGCCAAAATACATAAATGTGTCCAATTTAACATAACAAACAAAAGAAAATGTAGTTAAAAAAAATTTTTTTTTTTTTTTTTTTTTTTTTTTTTTTTTTTTGACTCTATGTAGAGTAGTCCAATAGATTGTCGTATTTGTGCCGATTCAAAAGAACCCAAACACGGGTAGTCTATCTTCAATAATGGCCAAGTTATGAGCGATTAAAATTTCCCAATATGGCGGTCAGATTTCAAGTATATTGAAGTATTTTGCTTCCGAAAGTCCAAAAGTACCCGAGTTTGTGCTCGTTTGATTTGCCACGACTTAGCGCATGCAGAGAAATCAGTTTTAGACACAAAAAAAAAAAAAATCAAATTTTGGGCCTATTTTTAGGTCTTTATAATGTTCACCTGGTTACAGGATTATGAGCGTTGAAAACCGTAAGTCTCTACGATAAATAGTTTTTGAGATACACAGGTTTTAAAAATTTCAAGATGGCGGCCACTTTTGTGGAGTTGTCGTATCTCACGTCCTATTTATCGCAGAATAACCGTGCTTGGTATCAAACTTCATGAATTTTTATTTTCTATTTAGTAAGCCTATTAATTTTAAAAATAATATTATATTAAAAGAATAATTATGAATTTTCGTTATAAAATGCAATATCTCTAAATCTATAAGTGCGAAAATTTTGAAAAAAATGTCCTAATGATTCTAATTTTGTGTACTATTTTATTAATATATAATTTTAATTAAAATGTAGGTATTTCACTGACCACGTGTTTTAAAATTTTTACAATTTTATTAATAACTCAATAATTATACATGGGAAAAATCCAAAAATTTTATGGTATACTCTTTGGGTGAAGCCCTTAAAAATAAAATTTTAAAGTTAGTATGTAAAAGATCGTTTGAAAGAGTTATCAACGGTTAAAGTTTCAAATTTTAACAAATTTTCAGAGTTTTAGACTTACTGGACTAATTATAATAAATTCTTCAAAACTTGAAGTGCCTCCCGGCAGCATCCGACGTCGCGCAGTCGATTCAAGTGTCAAAATTGTCCGCACGCAGCCAGAAGTGGTACCTCGTGGCCACGTGGTACTTGTTTTTTTGCTGTTTTTTCCGCGAGCTATAATCGGCTCGCGGAAACTGGGGTATCGATGGATGCGTCTCGTCAAGCACTACACGAAGGCACCAAAAAATTACTGTGTTTGCGATCGCGTTTCCGAGCGCCGGGCAAAAGTTTAATTTTTTAACCTCAAAATGTTGGTTTTTTGGGTATTGTACTTCCACGACACGCGTCCGGATGTAAACAACTGGATACAAATGTGGGGCTTCACTTTCCGCACACAACGATGTATAACACGGCACAGTTCGTTCACTTTATCTATTTTTAGTGATTTTTTCCGCACGGAGCGATCGATTTTCACTGCTGTCGCGGCCACGATTCAAGTGCAACTCGGTTAGGTTAGGTTAGGTTAGGTTAGGTTAGGTTAGGTTAGGTTAGGTTAGGTTAGGTTAGGTTAGGTTAGGTTAGGTTAGGTTAGGTTAGGTTAGGTTAGGTTAGGTTAGGTTAGGTTAGGTTAGGTTAGGTTAGGTTAGGTTAGGTTAGGTTAGGTTAGGTTAGGTTAGGTTAGGTTAGGTTAGGTTAGGTTAGGTTAGGTTAGGTTAGGTTAGGTTAGGTTAGGTTAGGTTAGGTTAGGTTAGGTTAGGTTAGGTTAGGTTAGGTTAGGTTAGGTTAGGTTAGGTTAGGTTAGGTTAGGTTAGGTTAGGTTAGGTTAGGTTAGGTTAGGTTAGGTTAGGTTAGGTTAGGTTAGGTTAGGTTAGGTTAGGTTAGGTTAGGTTAGGTTAGGTTAGGTTAGGTTAGGTTAGGTTAGGTTAGGTTAGGTTAGGTTAGGTTAGGTTAGGTTAGGTTAGGTTAGGTTAGGTTAGGTTAGGTTAGGTTAGGTTAGGTTAGGTTAGGTTAGGTTAGGTTAGGTTAGGTTAGGTTAGGTTAGGTTAGGTTAGGTTAGGTTAGGTTAGGTTAGGTTAGGTTAGGTTAGGTTAGGTTAGGTTAGGTTAGGTTAGGTTAGGTTAGGTTAGGTTAGGTTAGGTTAGGTTAGGTTAGGTTAGGTTAGGTTAGGTTAGGTTAGGTTAGGTTAGGTTAGGTTAGGTTAGGTTAGGTTAGGTTAGGTTAGGTTAGGTTAGGTTAGGTTAGGTTAGGTTAGGTTAGGTTAGGTTAGGTTAGGTTAGGTTAGGTTAGGTTAGGTTAGGTTAGGTTAGGTTAGGTTAGGTTAGGTTAGGTTAGGTTAGGTTAGGTTAGGTTAGGTTAGGTTAGGTTAGGTTAGGTTAGGTTAGGTTAGGTTAGGTTAGGTTAGGTTAGGTTAGGTTAGGTTAGGTTAGGTTAGGTTAGGTTAGGTTAGGTTAGGTTAGGTTAGGTTAGGTTAGGTTAGGTTAGGTTAGGTTAGGTTAGGTTAGGTTAGGTTAGGTTAGGTTAGGTTAGGTTAGGTTAGGTTAGGTTAGGTTAGGTTAGGTTAGGTTAGGTTAGGTTAGGTTAGGTTAGGTTAGGTTAGGTTAGGTTAGGTTAGGTTAGGTTAGGTTAGGTTAGGTTAGGTTAGGTTAGGTTAGGTTAGGTTAGGTTAGGTTAGGTTAGGTTAGGTTAGGTTAGGTTAGGTTAGGTTAGGTTAGGTTAGGTTAGGTTAGGTTAGGTTAGGTTAGGTTAGGTTAGGTTAGGTTAGGTTAGGTTAGGTTAGGTTAGGTTAGGTTAGGTTAGGTTAGGTTAGGTTAGGTTAGGTTAGGTTAGGTTAGGTTAGGTTAGGTTAGGTTAGGTTAGGTTAGGTTAGGTTAGGTTAGGTTAGGTTAGGTTAGGTTAGGTTAGGTTAGGTTAGGTTAGGTTAGGTTAGGTTAGGTTAGGTTAGGTTAGGTTAGGTTAGGTTAGGTTAGGTTAGGTTAGGTTAGGTTAGGTTAGGTTAGGTTAGGTTAGGTTAGGTTAGGTTAGGTTAGGTTAGGTTAGGTTAGGTTAGGTTAGGTTAGGTTAGGTTAGGTTAGGTTAGGTTAGGTTAGGTTAGGTTAGGTTAGGTTAGGTTAGGTTAGGTTAGGTTAGGTTAGGTTAGGTTAGGTTAGGTTAGGTTAGGTTAGGTTAGGTTAGGTTAGGTTAGGTTAGGTTAGGTTAGGTTAGGTTAGGTTAGGTTAGGTTAGGTTAGGTTAGGTTAGGTTAGGTTAGGTTAGGTTAGGTTAGGTTAGGTTAGGTTAGGTTAGGTTAGGTTAGGTTAGGTTAGGTTTTTTTTTTTTTTTTTTTTTTTTTTTTTTTGTGGGTCTTTATGCCCACCCTCGTTCCCCCTATCCAGGACAAGGGATATTTTTTGGGATTTTAATTTATTTTCCTTAATAATTTTTATTTCAATGCAATGCGCTTATTCTATTTACTATCTACTTATTTATATCTTATTCTTAACACTTTATTCTATTCATCTTAGCCTATTTTTCTTACTCTATATCCAACTTATTATAATTACTAATAGTATATAACTATATTATACATATTAAGTAATCTTATTTCTACTTATTCCTATTGTTTACGCTATTCACTATTTTCTTACAATATTTTACGAACTTATCCATTACTAATTTATCTTTAATTACACAGTGTATGTTGCTTATGTCTATCTTACGATCTATAATATTTTCAAAATTAAATCTATCGACTGCGTGGATGGGACATTCGAGCAGTAGGTGTGGGACCGTCTCCTGAACGTCAGGGTCACATTGGCACGCCGGGCTCTCCTTGCACTTGAACCGGTGCAAGTACTCGGAGAAACCGCCGTGCCCCGTGAACACCTGCGTCAGTATCGGATCCAGGACGATCCGCCTGATGACCCTGTGCGCCTCGACAGCGTCCGGAAAGAACAGCTTCGTCACCGAAGCCGTCTCTCCGTCCGCGTATCTCCGGCTCCACTCGTCAATCGAGTCCTGTCGGATCTGTCGTTTGACGAATGAAACCGGACATTTGTCATAGTGCGCACGGGTCTTCAGGTGTTGTGCGGCCTCTTTAGCGAGCTGATCAGCCCTCTCGTTTCCCTCCAACCCCACGTGCGCCTTGACCCAGAAAAGTCCAATTTTCTGGGCGCGTTTCTCGGCTGTTTTTAATAATTTTTTAATTTCAAACGCTAGGGGGTGGAGGGAATCACCTCTGGTGACGACTTCGAGAGCGGACCTGGCATCACTGAAGATGCCGCACGCAGGAAGCCCGCTGCGGAGCGCCTCCACCACGGCTTCCCGGAGGGCGAGAAGTTCCGCCTGGTAGACGGAGCAGTACGGCTCCAGCCGCAATTTTCGGGTACTCGTCTCGGCAGCGCCCTTCCATATGGACAGCGCCGCTCCGACTTTCCCGTCAATCTTGCTTCCGTCGGTGAAGATGCTAAGACCCTCACCGACGTGCTGGGCCAGTTCCGCCCCGTCCGCCAGGCATTGGAACGACCCGCTCCTCCGTTCCGCCGGGTGCTCCAAGTTGACGAAGGCCACAGGAGTCTCCACCTCCCGGTCTCCTACTACCTCGCAGGAGCGCCCCCTCTTGACCTCATAAAGGAGTGCGGTTTCCCGCACCCTTATGTCAAGAGGGAGCACTCCCGCCAGTAGCAGGGCCGAGTTGAGAGAGACAGTCCTGTAGGCCTTCGTCATCTTCTGCGCGAAACTGCGCTGGATGGCTCCGAGCTGCTTCCTTACACCCAGCTTGCGGCTGGCTGGAGCCCATGCGCTTGCGGCATACAAGATCACAGGCTCCACCGCAGCCGTGTAGATCGTCCTGATCACTTCAGGTCCCAGTCCCCACTGGACCTTGGCTGACCTCGCGAGCACTTTGTACAGGCCTATGGCCTTAGCGCACGCCTGCGTCACGTGACCGTTAAAGGTCAGTTTTCGGTCTATTGTTAGGCCAAGCAGCTTGATCTCGTTAGACAGACCAATGTCGACTCCGCCCATGCGCAGGATCGGGGTGTCGTACTTGAGCTTGTTTGTAAGCACCATCGCTTGAGTTTTGTGCGGCGCAAACTTCATCTTATTTCTGACACCCCAATCCCGCACATAGGCTAGTGCCGCATTGGCCTGCTTCTGAGCTTCTCCTGTGGAACCCCCATCAAACACCAGGACGACATCGTCAGCAAAAGCTTGACAATAGTCGCCCCGGCGCTCGAGCCCCTGTAAAAGGGGGTCGAGGAGGAGGTTCCACAGGATTGGCCCTCCAATAGAACCTTGAACACAACCTTTAACGGTCCTGCGCGCTGACTCGGCGCCCGCGTATCGGACCCTGACCATCCGATCATCCAGATAGCTGGCGACCATCCTTCTGATGTTTGGTGGGCAGCGTTCTTCCGCCAACCGGACCTTAATAGCGGGCCACCAGGCGCTATCGAAGGCTCCCTCTATGTCCAGCGATATCATAATCAGGACTTTCTTCTCCCGAAGTTTAGTCCTGATATGATTCACTAGGTCGTAGAGGGAGTCCTCGGTGCCCCTTTGTGGCATAAAGCCGTATTGGCGGTGGCTCATCCTCGGAAGGATGTGCCATTTTAGCCTACCCACCAGCATCTTTTCCAAAATCTTTCCCAGCACTGGCAACAGTCCTATCGGCCGATGTGCCTTGGGAACCGAGTAATCATCCTTACCCGGCTTCCGCAGCACAACGACCGTGGCCTCCTTCCAAATCCTGGGAAAATAGGCCAGCTCTAGGCACTTGTTAGCCAGTGCTAGGAAAGACTCCGGATCTTGGGCGATCGCCTGCGAACAGATATCGGAGGTCAGGCCATCCGACCCGGGCGCCTTCTTAGGATTGAAGGTCACCAGCGCCGCCGAGAGCTCCCCCAGCGTGAACGGTGGGTCATGTACCTCACCATGGACCCAATCGTTCACCCGTGAGGCAAGCTCTCTGGTGCGCCGGTGATCCTCATTATCCTCCTCGTGAGGGTCGTCCGGGTAGAAGGTCTCGGCAAGGAATCTTGCCGATTCCTCCTGACCCAGGATTTGTCCGTCCCTCACGAGTGGCGCGTCTTCGTGCCGCTTGGTCAGCCTGCCCATTACTCGATATATCCCATCCCACAGTCCTTCCTTGGTTTGCGTTCCACAGAACTCCTTCCAGCTCTGAGTCTGGGCGTCCTTTGCCAGTTGTTCGTAGGCCTCCTTGGCCTGTTTGTAGGCCCGGATGACGCATGCCTTCCTCACGGGTGCCGCCCATCGGATACGGCGCTTCCGACGCATCATTTCCCTTTTGGACCCTTCGAGCTCCTTTGACCACCAAGGGATCGCATATTTTTTGTCTGGATTCGTCTTTGGAATAATTTCACTACTAACTTTTTCTATAATTTCTGTGTATTTTCTTATTTGACTTTCCAATTTATCAACATTTCCTAGTTTATCTACTTCTATTTTGTTTATGTTTTGTTCCCTAATATATCTCTTAAATTTTGTTCCAAACTCTGTCCACTTAGCCTTTTTTGTATTGTATATTCTGGTAGTGTTTTTGATTGCGATCGCTTGGCCTTTCTGTAGTGTTATTTGGAAAGTGATGGTGTTGTGGTCGGAGCTCGTCAGGTCCTCTTCGACCGTCCAGTTCCGGATCAGTTCTAAGAGATCGACCGAACAGGCAGTGACATCCACCTGGCTGGAGTAGGCCTTATCTCCTCGCACGGTGAAGAACGTTGGCGTATCGCCTTCGTTCAACACGTGGAGGCCGGCCTCGTCCAGCCAACCGGACACCTCCTCTCCCCTTCGGTCGATCTCCCGGCTCCACCATAGACTTTTCGCATTGGTGTCCCCTCCTATTAACAGGCGCCCCGGGCCCAGGCCGCGGCAGACGCCCCTCAGATGATCGAGGTATAGCTCCAACGGCTTGTCGGGTTCGAAGTAATACGAGACCACCACCATCTCCCAGGCGCTGGTACGGATTTTCACCACTACAATATTTGTCGTGGTGAATTGGGGGCAGATCAAGACATCCAAGTCTACGTCGTAGACAACAATGGCTGCCTTGGCCCGCCCCCCTTCCCGTTCCGCGCACTGGAAGATCCTGGCGGCCCCGTAGTTCTTCACCCGACCGGTGCCCCCGACATACGGCTCCTGGATCATTGCGAAGGCCAATCTCCTCTCGGATGCCATCAACATGAATTCGTTCGTTGCGATTGCACTCCTTTGGAGATTGGCCTGCGCCACCAGGTATGGCCGCCCGTCGAAGGCTGCGTCTGTAGTTGTCCGGCCCGGGGCGTTGGGGACCACCTTAGCAATAAGCTATGGCGGATCTGGCTAGCGCGTCCCATCGCCTTCGTACTGGGCAGTCCTCACTGAAGGCGTTGTGCCCCGTCTCGGCGATCTTCGCCTTCAGGCAGTTGCAACACGTTGGTGCTGCAGCCGCCATCCAGTCGGGACACTCCGCCCTCAGGTGCGGCCCGCCACAGTGGCTACAGGCATCCAGAGAGCCTCGGCAGAACCGCCTCCCGTGGCCGTAGCCCAAACACTTTGAGCATTGTACCAAGGGAGACTGGTCCTCAACCCTGACCCTCTGGATGTCTATATGGATCGCGCCTGCCTCCGTGAACTTTCTCCAGATCTGTGGCGACACCTGGAGAACGACATGCGCCATCAGTGGGTTTCGGGCTCTCCTCTTGTACCGGATTTCAATCCGGTCCGCGTCTTGTCCAATCTGGGCCAGGAGATGCCTATTCTGGGTCCGTATTGCACCCAGAATCTCTTCGTCGGAATGACATTTCAGGAGATCCCTAACTATGACCAAGGGGTCCTTATTCTTAATATCGGCCACATTAAGGTTTTTTCCCTCCTTTCTAAGTCTCTCCTTGACTTTTACCATTTCTTCCTTGTCCTCAAATCCCATGATAACTTTCCTTTCCTTTGCCTTCCTTAGTCTGTCTATTTTTAGTCCCTCTTCTTTTGCGTTAACAGCCTTCCGTATCCTGTCCACCACTTGGTCTCCTGTTTCTTCCTCATCCTGTGACGATATGACTATTGAGTGTAGCGCCGTAGTCACCTCTGCTGTGTTTTTAGGTGGACCAGCGGCTACACTCGCATACGTTCTGGTCTTTTCCATCTCTTCTCTGTGCTTCTGCACCTCCTGGCTCATCCTTTTCATCTCTGCCCTACTCTCCTTCAGCATTTTCCCATGTTCCTCCAGCCTTTTCAGGAGTTCCCTTTCTAGTTTATTCCTCTCGTCTTTCCCTGTTTCCTTGCTTTCCGTGTCCGTTGCTTCCGTCCTCGATGCCTCTTCCCTTTCCGTCTCTTTCCCTTTTCCTCCCTCTGCGGTCCGCCCTCTGTAGGGTTTGCCCTCCTCGGCGTCCTTCACCAGCCTGAAGAGTCTTTCCGTCGCCTCGATGACCTCGACCTTAATTTCCGTTTTAAGGTTTCGGCTGTTATTTATTTGCAGCCTTGCTTTCAGGAGGCACGCCTTAGCCTCGGCCGTCCTGCTCAGGTAGGCAGTACTCCCTTTTTTGGGGGAATCCTGCCTATCGGAACCTGTCTCCGGCATGGTCTGGCTTTTGGCAGTGCCCCTCCGCTCTGCTGGTGCTGCGGATGCTACAGATGTCGTCGGTGCTGCTGAAGTCGTCGGTGCTGCGGTCTTCTTCGGCACAGTGGTAAGAAGAGCGGCCCTGGTTTCGGGCGCTGAGTCGAGCCGGGACTCGATGCTGCGCCTCACCTGGGCCACTGACTGACTCCGAGAGGAGCTCGCCTCTACAGGTGGTCTTGCGTCTGCGTCGCGTTTGGGTGGGGAGAGAGTCTTCTTGACAGGAGTATGGAAGCTCGGCATGTCGGTGTAGAATAAGGGGTCCTCGTCAAGGTGTAAAATATCGAAATACTTCGTGGATGTAAAGGGTCCACGAAGTGGTCACTGTCCGGTTTGTTGAGTTCGGTACTCCCGGTACCAGTCAAAATTCAAATATAGTACAGAGTCAGTACTAAGTGAATGTAATTATTTTGTACAGAATATGTTGAACAAGTCAATTTAAATCAATATTTTTCTTATATATGTATTATATATTTATATAAATTATCAATATATGCTATACTTATGTTTTGTAATTATTAATAGTATACCTACTTGTATTAGTCTAATTAACTTATTTGTATTCAATATTTTGTAGGATTATCTTTTATGTATATATCTACTACTAATATTCTTGTGTCTAATCTTCTTATTTATTTATTTTTTCAGATCTGTGGCAGTTCCAACAAGGTGTGGCGTAGCCGTTATGATATGGTAAGTATAAATCAAGTAAACGAAATTTAAGAATTTTGGGCTCTCGTGCCGGTATAGCCGCACCTTACCTCGTCAAAAAAGACAAAAGGGTGGGTGTGGGGGGCAATTTTTCGCCGGAGCGCGACGTGCGATACGCCGTTGGACGCGTCTCGGCGAGTACTTCAACAGTATATAAGCAGACTATGTACGGTTGATACAAAAATTTGCAACCGTCAGCAAAACAGTGTAAAAGTTAAAAATTTGGAAAAAATTTAGTGGTGGGGATGACAAAAATATATTAAACGGTAAGTAACAACAAAATGCTACACAACGATGTGCCACACTAGATAGTTTTCATACAAATTTTCTAAGAAATCAGACAAACTAAGACAAACTTTATTTCTGCAAACACTTTACCACGTTGATTTCTTTATATACTGCGTCAGTGGTACTAAGGGAAGAAATTAAATTTCGCCGGAGCGCGACGTGCGATACGCCGTTGGACGCGTCTCGGCGAGTACTTCAACAGTATATAAGCAGACTATGTACGGTTGATACAAAAATTTGCAACCGTCAGCAAAACAGTGTAAAAGTTAAAAATTTGGAAAAAATTTAGTGGTGGGGATGACAAAAATATATTAAACGGTAAGTAACAACAAAATGCTACACAACGATGTGCCACACTAGATAGTTTTCATACAAATTTTCTAAGAAATCAGACAAACTAAGACAAACTTTATTTCTGCAAACACTTTACCACGTTGATTTCTTTATATACTGCGTCAGTGGTACTAAGGGAAGAAATTAAATTTCGCCGGAGCGCGACGTGCGATACGCCGTTGGACGCGTCTCGGCGAGTACTTCAACAGTATATAAGCAGACTATGTACGGTTGATACAAAAATTTGCAACCGTCAGCAAAACAGTGTAAAAGTTAAAAATTTGGAAAAAATTTAGTGGTGGGGATGACAAAAATATATTAAACGGTAAGTAACAACAAAATGCTACACAACGATGTGCCACACTAGATAGTTTTCATACAAATTTTCTAAGAAATCAGACAAACTAAGACAAACGGTTAGGTTAGGTTAGGTTAGGTTAGGTTAGGTTAGGTTAGGTTAGGTTAGGTTAGGTTAGGTTAGGTTAGGTTAGGTTAGGTTAGGTTAGGTTAGGTTAGGTTAGGTTAGGTTAGGTTAGGTTAGGTTAGGTTAGGTTAGGTTAGGTTAGGTTAGGTTAGGTTAGGTTAGGTTAGGTTAGGTTAGGTTAGGTTAGGTTAGGTTAGGTTAGGTTAGGTTAGGTTAGGTTAGGTTAGGTTAGGTTAGGTTAGGTTAGGTTAGGTTAGGTTAGGTTAGGTTAGGTTAGGTTAGGTTAGGTTAGGTTAGGTTAGGTTAGGTTAGGTTAGGTTAGGTTAGGTTAGGTTAGGTTAGGTTAGGTTAGGTTAGGTTAGGTTAGGTTAGGTTAGGTTAGGTTAGGTTAGGTTAGGTTAGGTTAGGTTAGGTTAGGTTAGGTTAGGTTAGGTTAGGTTAGGTTAGGTTAGGTTAGGTTAGGTTAGGTTAGGTTAGGTTAGGTTAGGTTAGGTTAGGTTAGGTTAGGTTAGGTTAGGTTAGGTTAGGTTAGGTTAGGTTAGGTTAGGTTAGGTTAGGTTAGGTTAGGTTAGGTTAGGTTAGGTTAGGTTAGGTTAGGTTAGGTTAGGTTAGGTTAGGTTAGGTTAGGTTAGGTTAGGTTAGGTTAGGTTAGGTTAGGTTAGGTTAGGTTAGGTTAGGTTAGGTTAGGTTAGGTTAGGTTAGGTTAGGTTAGGTTAGGTTAGGTTAGGTTAGGTTAGGTTAGGTTAGGTTAGGTTAGGTTAGGTTAGGTTAGGTTAGGTTAGGTTAGGTTAGGTTAGGTTAGGTTAGGTTAGGTTAGGTTAGGTTAGGTTAGGTTAGGTTAGGTTAGGTTAGGTTAGGTTAGGTTAGGTTAGGTTAGGTTAGGTTAGGTTAGGTTAGGTTAGGTTAGGTTAGGTTAGGTTAGGTTAGGTTAGGTTAGGTTAGGTTAGGTTAGGTTAGGTTAGGTTAGGTTAGGTTAGGTTAGGTTAGGTTAGGTTAGGTTAGGTTAGGTTAGGTTAGGTTAGGTTAGGTTAGGTTAGGTTAGGTTAGGTTAGGTTAGGTTAGGTTAGGTTAGGTTAGGTTAGGTTAGGTTAGGTTAGGTTAGGTTAGGTTAGGTTAGGTTAGGTTAGGTTAGGTTAGGTTAGGTTAGGTTAGGTTAGGTTAGGTTAGGTTAGGTTAGGTTAGGTTAGGTTAGGTTAGGTTAGGTTAGGTTAGGTTAGGTTAGGTTAGGTTAGGTTAGGTTAGGTTAGGTTAGGTTAGGTTAGGTTAGGTTAGGTTAGGTTAGGTTAGGTTAGGTTAGGTTAGGTTAGGTTAGGTTAGGTTAGGTTAGGTTAGGTTAGGTTAGGTTAGGTTAGGTTAGGTTAGGTTAGGTTAGGTTAGGTTAGGTTAGGTTAGGTTAGGTTAGGTTAGGTTAGGTTAGGTTAGGTTAGGTTAGGTTAGGTTAGGTTAGGTTAGGTTAGGTTAGGTTAGGTTAGGTTAGGTTAGGTTAGGTTAGGTTAGGTTAGGTTAGGTTAGGTTAGGTTAGGTTAGGTTAGGTTAGGTTAGGTTAGGTTAGGTTAGGTTAGGTTAGGTTAGGTTAGGTTAGGTTAGGTTAGGTTAGGTTAGGTTAGGTTAGGTTAGGTTAGGTTAGGTTAGGTTAGGTTAGGTTAGGTTAGGTTAGGTTAGGTTAGGTTAGGTTAGGTTAGGTTAGGTTAGGTTAGGTTAGGTTAGGTTAGGTTAGGTTAGGTTAGGTTAGGTTAGGTTAGGTTAGGTTAGGTTAGGTTAGGTTAGGTTAGGTTAGGTTAGGTTAGGTTAGGTTAGGTTAGGTTAGGTTAGGTTAGGTTAGGTTAGGTTAGGTTAGGTTAGGTTAGGTTAGGTTAGGTTAGGTTAGGTTAGGTTAGGTTAGGTTAGGTTAGGTTAGGTTAGGTTAGGTTAGGTTAGGTTAGGTTAGGTTAGGTTAGGTTAGGTTAGGTTAGGTTAGGTTAGGTTAGGTTAGGTTAGGTTAGGTTAGGTTAGGTTAGGTTAGGTTAGGTTAGGTTAGGTTAGGTTAGGTTAGGTTAGGTTAGGTTAGGTTAGGTTAGGTTAGGTTAGGTTAGGTTAGGTTAGGTTAGGTTAGGTTAGGTTAGGTTAGGTTAGGTTAGGTTAGGTTAGGTTAGGTTAGGTTAGGTTAGGTTAGGTTAGGTTAGGTTAGGTTAGGTTAGGTTAGGTTAGGTTAGGTTAGGTTAGGTTAGGTTAGGTTAGGTTAGGTTAGGTTAGGTTAGGTTAGGTTAGGTTAGGTTAGGTTAGGTTAGGTTAGGTTAGGTTAGGTTAGGTTAGGTTAGGTTAGGTTAGGTTAGGTTAGGTTAGGTTAGGTTAGGTTAGGTTAGGTTAGGTTAGGTTAGGTTAGGTTAGGTTAGGTTAGGTTAGGTTAGGTTAGGTTAGGTTAGGTTAGGTTAGGTTAGGTTAGGTTAGGTTAGGTTAGGTTAGGTTAGGTTAGGTTAGGTTAGGTTAGGTTAGGTTAGGTTAGGTTAGGTTAGGTTAGGTTAGGTTAGGTTAGGTTAGGTTAGGTTAGGTTAGGTTAGGTTAGGTTAGGTTAGGTTAGGTTAGGTTAGGTTAGGTTAGGTTAGGTTAGGTTAGGTTAGGTTAGGTTAGGTTAGGTTAGGTTAGGTTAGGTTAGGTTAGGTTAGGTTAGGTTAGGTTAGGTTAGGTTAGGTTAGAGTTAGGTTAGGTTAGGTTAGGTTAGGTTAGGTTAGGTTAGGTTAGGTTAGGTTAGGTTAGGTTAGGTTAGGTTAGGTTAGGTTAGGTTAGGTTAGGTTAGGTTAGGTTAGGTTAGGTTAGGTTAGGTTAGGTTAGGTTAGGTTAGGTTAGGTTAGGTTAGGTTAGGTTAGGTTAGGTTAGGTTAGGTTAGGTTAGGTTAGGTTAGGTTAGGTTAGGTTAGGTTAGGTTAGGTTAGGTTAGGTTAGGTTAGGTTAGGTTAGGTTAGGTTAGGTTAGGTTAGGTTAGGTTAGGTTAGGTTAGGTTAGGTTAGGTTAGGTTAGGTTAGGTTAGGTTAGGTTAGGTTAGGTTAGGTTAGGTTAGGTTAGGTTAGGTTAGGTTAGGTTAGGTTAGGTTAGGTTAGGTTAGGTTAGGTTAGGTTAGGTTAGGTTAGGTTAGGTTAGGTTAGGTTAGGTTAGGTTAGGTTAGGTTAGGTTAGGTTAGGTTAGGTTAGGTTAGGTTAGGTTAGGTTAGGTTAGGTTAGGTTAGGTTAGGTTAGGTTAGGTTAGGTTAGGTTAGGTTAGGTTAGGTTAGGTTAGGTTAGGTTAGGTTAGGTTAGGTTAGGTTAGGTTAGGTTAGGTTAGGTTAGGTTAGGTTAGGTTAGGTTAGGTTAGGTTAGGTTAGGTTAGGTTAGGTTAGGTTAGGTTAGGTTAGGTTAGGTTAGGTTAGGTTAGGTTAGGTTAGGTTAGGTTAGGTTAGGTTAGGTTAGGTTAGGTTAGGTTAGGTTAGGTTAGGTTAGGTTAGGTTAGGTTAGGTTAGGTTAGGTTAGGTTAGGTTAGGTTAGGTTAGGTTAGGTTAGGTTAGGTTAGGTTAGGTTAGGTTAGGTTAGGTTAGGTTAGGTTAGGTTAGGTTAGGTTAGGTTAGGTTAGGTTAGGTTAGGTTAGGTTAGGTTAGGTTAGGTTAGGTTAGGTTAGGTTAGGTTAGGTTAGGTTAGGTTAGGTTAGGTTAGGTTAGGTTAGGTTAGGTTAGGTTAGGTTAGGTTAGGTTAGGTTAGGTTAGGTTAGGTTAGGTTAGGTTAGGTTAGGTTAGGTTAGGTTAGGTTAGGTTAGGTTAGGTTAGGTTAGGTTAGGTTAGGTTAGGTTAGGTTAGGTTAGGTTAGGTTAGGTTAGGTTAGGTTAGGTTAGGTTAGGTTAGGTTAGGTTAGGTTAGGTTAGGTTAGGTTAGGTTAGGTTAGGTTAGGTTAGGTTAGGTTAGGTTAGGTTAGGTTAGGTTAGGTTAGGTTAGGTTAGGTTAGGTTAGGTTAGGTTAGGTTAGGTTAGGTTAGGTTAGGTTAGGTTAGGTTAGGTTAGGTTAGGTTAGGTTAGGTTAGGTTAGGTTAGGTTAGGTTAGGTTAGGTTAGGTTAGGTTAGGTTAGGTTAGGTTAGGTTAGGTTAGGTTAGGTTAGGTTAGGTTAGGTTAGGTTAGGTTAGGTTAGGTTAGGTTAGGTTAGGTTAGGTTAGGTTAGGTTAGGTTAGGTTAGGTTAGGTTAGGTTAGGTTAGGTTAGGTTAGGTTAGGTTAGGTTAGGTTAGGTTAGGTTAGGTTAGGTTAGGTTAGGTTAGGTTAGGTTAGGTTAGGTTAGGTTAGGTTAGGTTAGGTTAGGTTAGGTTAGGTTAGGTTAGGTTAGGTTAGGTTAGGTTAGGTTAGGTTAGGTTAGGTTAGGTTAGGTTAGGTTAGGTTAGGTTAGGTTAGGTTAGGTTAGGTTAGGTTAGGTTAGGTTAGGTTAGGTTAGGTTAGGTTAGGTTAGGTTAGGTTAGGTTAGGTTAGGTTAGGTTAGGTTAGGTTAGGTTAGGTTAGGTTAGGTTAGGTTAGGTTAGGTTAGGTTAGGTTAGGTTAGGTTAGGTTAGGTTAGGTTAGGTTAGGTTAGGTTAGGTTAGGTTAGGTTAGGTTAGGTTAGGTTAGGTTAGGTTAGGTTAGGTTAGGTTAGGTTAGGTTAGGTTAGGTTAGGTTAGGTTAGGTTAGGTTAGGTTAGGTTAGGTTAGGTTAGGTTAGGTTAGGTTAGGTTAGGTTAGGTTAGGTTAGGTTAGGTTAGGTTAGGTTAGGTTAGGTTAGGTTAGGTTAGGTTAGGTTAGGTTAGGTTAGGTTAGGTTAGGTTAGGTTAGGTTAGGTTAGGTTAGGTTAGGTTAGGTTAGGTTAGGTTAGGTTAGGTTAGGTTAGGTTAGGTTAGGTTAGGTTAGGTTAGGTTAGGTTAGGTTAGGTTAGGTTAGGTTAGGTTAGGTTAGGTTAGGTTAGGTTAGGTTAGGTTAGGTTAGGTTAGGTTAGGTTAGGTTAGGTTAGGTTAGGTTAGGTTAGGTTAGGTTAGGTTAGGTTAGGTTAGGTTAGGTTAGGTTAGGTTAGGTTAGGTTAGGTTAGGTTAGGTTAGGTTAGGTTAGGTTAGGTTAGGTTAGGTTAGGTTAGGTTAGGTTAGGTTAGGTTAGGTTAGGTTAGGTTAGGTTAGGTTAGGTTAGGTTAGGTTAGGTTAGGTTAGGTTAGGTTAGGTTAGGTTAGGTTAGGTTAGGTTAGGTTAGGTTAGGTTAGGTTAGGTTAGGTTAGGTTAGGTTAGGTTAGGTTAGGTTAGGTTAGGTTAGGTTAGGTTAGGTTAGGTTAGGTTAGGTTAGGTTAGGTTAGGTTAGGTTAGGTTAGGTTAGGTTAGGTTAGGTTAGGTTAGGTTAGGTTAGGTTAGGTTAGGTTAGGTTAGGTTAGGTTAGGTTAGGTTAGGTTAGGTTAGGTTAGGTTAGGTTAGGTTAGGTTAGGTTAGGTTAGGTTAGGTTAGGTTAGGTTAGGTTAGGTTAGGTTAGGTTAGGTTAGGTTAGGTTAGGTTAGGTTAGGTTAGGTTAGGTTAGGTTAGGTTAGGTTAGGTTAGGTTAGGTTAGGTTAGGTTAGGTTAGGTTAGGTTAGGTTAGGTTAGGTTAGGTTAGGTTAGGTTAGGTTAGGTTAGGTTAGGTTAGGTTAGGTTAGGTTAGGTTAGGTTAGGTTAGGTTAGGTTAGGTTAGGTTAGGTTAGGTTAGGTTAGGTTAGGTTAGGTTAGGTTAGGTTAGGTTAGGTTAGGTTAGGTTAGGTTAGGTTAGGTTAGGTTAGGTTAGGTTAGGTTAGGTTAGGTTAGGTTAGGTTAGGTTAGGTTAGGTTAGGTTAGGTTAGGTTAGGTTAGGTTAGGTTAGGTTAGGTTAGGTTAGGTTAGGTTAGGTTAGGTTAGGTTAGGTTAGGTTAGGTTAGGTTAGGTTAGGTTAGGTTAGGTTAGGTTAGGTTAGGTTAGGTTAGGTTAGGTTAGGTTAGGTTAGGTTAGGTTAGGTTAGGTTAGGTTAGGTTAGGTTAGGTTAGGTTAGGTTAGGTTAGGTTAGGTTAGGTTAGGTTAGGTTAGGTTAGGTTAGGTTAGGTTAGGTTAGGTTAGGTTAGGTTAGGTTAGGTTAGGTTAGGTTAGGTTAGGTTAGGTTAGGTTAGGTTAGGTTAGGTTAGGTTAGGTTAGGTTAGGTTAGGTTAGGTTAGGTTAGGTTAGGTTAGGTTAGGTTAGGTTAGGTTAGGTTAGGTTAGGTTAGGTTAGGTTAGGTTAGGTTAGGTTAGGTTAGGTTAGGTTAGGTTAGGTTAGGTTAGGTTAGGTTAGGTTAGGTTAGGTTAGGTTAGGTTAGGTTAGGTTAGGTTAGGTTAGGTTAGGTTAGGTTAGGTTAGGTTAGGTTAGGTTAGGTTAGGTTAGGTTAGGTTAGGTTAGGTTAGGTTAGGTTAGGTTAGGTTAGGTTAGGTTAGGTTAGGTTAGGTTAGGTTAGGTTAGGTTAGGTTAGGTTAGGTTAGGTTAGGTTAGGTTAGGTTAGGTTAGGTTAGGTTAGGTTAGGTTAGGTTAGGTTAGGTTAGGTTAGGTTAGGTTAGGTTAGGTTAGGTTAGGTTAGGTTAGGTTAGGTTAGGTTAGGTTAGGTTAGGTTAGGTTAGGTTAGGTTAGGTTAGGTTAGGTTAGGTTAGGTTAGGTTAGGTTAGGTTAGGTTAGGTTAGGTTAGGTTAGGTTAGGTTAGGTTAGGTTAGGTTAGGTTAGGTTAGGTTAGGTTAGGTTAGGTTAGGTTAGGTTAGGTTAGGTTAGGTTAGGTTAGGTTAGGTTAGGTTAGGTTAGGTTAGGTTAGGTTAGGTTAGGTTAGGTTAGGTTAGGTTAGGTTAGGTTAGGTTAGGTTAGGTTAGGTTAGGTTAGGTTAGGTTAGGTTAGGTTAGGTTAGGTTAGGTTAGGTTAGGTTAGGTTAGGTTAGGTTAGGTTAGGTTAGGTTAGGTTAGGTTAGGTTAGGTTAGGTTAGGTTAGGTTAGGTTAGGTTAGGTTAGGTTAGGTTAGGTTAGGTTAGGTTAGGTTAGGTTAGGTTAGGTTAGGTTAGGTTAGGTTAGGTTAGGTTAGGTTAGGTTAGGTTAGGTTAGGTTAGGTTAGGTTAGGTTAGGTTAGGTTAGGTTAGGTTAGGTTAGGTTAGGTTAGGTTAGGTTAGGTTAGGTTAGGTTAGGTTAGGTTAGGTTAGGTTAGGTTAGGTTAGGTTAGGTTAGGTTAGGTTAGGTTAGGTTAGGTTAGGTTAGGTTAGGTTAGGTTAGGTTAGGTTAGGTTAGGTTAGGTTAGGTTAGGTTAGGTTAGGTTAGGTTAGGTTAGGTTAGGTTAGGTTAGGTTAGGTTAGGTTAGGTTAGGTTAGGTTAGGTTAGGTTAGGTTAGGTTAGGTTAGGTTAGGTTAGGTTAGGTTAGGTTAGGTTAGGTTAGGTTAGGTTAGGTTAGGTTAGGTTAGGTTAGGTTAGGTTAGGTTAGGTTAGGTTAGGTTAGGTTAGGTTAGGTTAGGTTAGGTTAGGTTAGGTTAGGTTAGGTTAGGTTAGGTTAGGTTAGGTTAGGTTAGGTTAGGTTAGGTTAGGTTAGGTTAGGTTAGGTTAGGTTAGGTTAGGTTAGGTTAGGTTAGGTTAGGTTAGGTTAGGTTAGGTTAGGTTAGGTTAGGTTAGGTTAGGTTAGGTTAGGTTAGGTTAGGTTAGGTTAGGTTAGGTTAGGTTAGGTTAGGTTAGGTTAGGTTAGGTTAGGTTAGGTTAGGTTAGGTTAGGTTAGGTTAGGTTAGGTTAGGTTAGGTTAGGTTAGGTTAGGTTAGGTTAGGTTAGGTTAGGTTAGGTTAGGTTAGGTTAGGTTAGGTTAGGTTAGGTTAGGTTAGGTTAGGTTAGGTTAGGTTAGGTTAGGTTAGGTTAGGTTAGGTTAGGTTAGGTTAGGTTAGGTTAGGTTAGGTTAGGTTAGGTTAGGTTAGGTTAGGTTAGGTTAGGTTAGGTTAGGTTAGGTTAGGTTAGGTTAGGTTAGGTTAGGTTAGGTTAGGTTAGGTTAGGTTAGGTTAGGTTAGGTTAGGTTAGGTTAGGTTAGGTTAGGTTAGGTTAGGTTAGGTTAGGTTAGGTTAGGTTAGGTTAGGTTAGGTTAGGTTAGGTTAGGTTAGGTTAGGTTAGGTTAGGTTAGGTTAGGTTAGGTTAGGTTAGGTTAGGTTAGGTTAGGTTAGGTTAGGTTAGGTTAGGTTAGGTTAGGTTAGGTTAGGTTAGGTTAGGTTAGGTTAGGTTAGGTTAGGTTAGGTTAGGTTAGGTTAGGTTAGGTTAGGTTAGGTTAGGTTAGGTTAGGTTAGGTTAGGTTAGGTTAGGTTAGGTTAGGTTAGGTTAGGTTAGGTTAGGTTAGGTTAGGTTAGGTTAGGTTAGGTTAGGTTAGGTTAGGTTAGGTTAGGTTAGGTTAGGTTAGGTTAGGTTAGGTTAGGTTAGGTTAGGTTAGGTTAGGTTAGGTTAGGTTAGGTTAGGTTAGGTTAGGTTAGGTTAGGTTAGGTTAGGTTAGGTTAGGTTAGGTTAGGTTAGGTTAGGTTAGGTTAGGTTAGGTTAGGTTAGGTTAGGTTAGGTTAGGTTAGGTTAGGTTAGGTTAGGTTAGGTTAGGTTAGGTTAGGTTAGGTTAGGTTAGGTTAGGTTAGGTTAGGTTAGGTTAGGTTAGGTTAGGTTAGGTTAGGTTAGGTTAGGTTAGGTTAGGTTAGGTTAGGTTAGGTTAGGTTAGGTTAGGTTAGGTTAGGTTAGGTTAGGTTAGGTTAGGTTAGGTTAGGTTAGGTTAGGTTAGGTTAGGTTAGGTTAGGTTAGGTTAGGTTAGGTTAGGTTAGGTTAGGTTAGGTTAGGTTAGGTTAGGTTAGGTTAGGTTAGGTTAGGTTAGGTTAGGTTAGGTTAGGTTAGGTTAGGTTAGGTTAGGTTAGGTTAGGTTAGGTTAGGTTAGGTTAGGTTAGGTTAGGTTAGGTTAGGTTAGGTTAGGTTAGGTTAGGTTAGGTTAGGTTAGGTTAGGTTAGGTTAGGTTAGGTTAGGTTAGGTTAGGTTAGGTTAGGTTAGGTTAGGTTAGGTTAGGTTAGGTTAGGTTAGGTTAGGTTAGGTTAGGTTAGGTTAGGTTAGGTTAGGTTAGGTTAGGTTAGGTTAGGTTAGGTTAGGTTAGGTTAGGTTAGGTTAGGTTAGGTTAGGTTAGGTTAGGTTAGGTTAGGTTAGGTTAGGTTAGGTTAGGTTAGGTTAGGTTAGGTTAGGTTAGGTTAGGTTAGGTTAGGTTAGGTTAGGTTAGGTTAGGTTAGGTTAGGTTAGGTTAGGTTAGGTTAGGTTAGGTTAGGTTAGGTTAGGTTAGGTTAGGTTAGGTTAGGTTAGGTTAGGTTAGGTTAGGTTAGGTTAGGTTAGGTTAGGTTAGGTTAGGTTAGGTTAGGTTAGGTTAGGTTAGGTTAGGTTAGGTTAGGTTAGGTTAGGTTAGGTTAGGTTAGGTTAGGTTAGGTTAGGTTAGGTTAGGTTAGGTTAGGTTAGGTTAGGTTAGGTTAGGTTAGGTTAGGTTAGGTTAGGTTAGGTTAGGTTAGGTTAGGTTAGGTTAGGTTAGGTTAGGTTAGGTTAGGTTAGGTTAGGTTAGGTTAGGTTAGGTTAGGTTAGGTTAGGTTAGGTTAGGTTAGGTTAGGTTAGGTTAGGTTAGGTTAGGTTAGGTTAGGTTAGGTTAGGTTAGGTTAGGTTAGGTTAGGTTAGGTTAGGTTAGGTTAGGTTAGGTTAGGTTAGGTTAGGTTAGGTTAGGTTAGGTTAGGTTAGGTTAGGTTAGGTTAGGTTAGGTTAGGTTAGGTTAGGTTAGGTTAGGTTAGGTTAGGTTAGGTTAGGTTAGGTTAGGTTAGGTTAGGTTAGGTTAGGTTAGGTTAGGTTAGGTTAGGTTAGGTTAGGTTAGGTTAGGTTAGGTTAGGTTAGGTTAGGTTAGGTTAGGTTAGGTTAGGTTAGGTTAGGTTAGGTTAGGTTAGGTTAGGTTAGGTTAGGTTAGGTTAGGTTAGGTTAGGTTAGGTTAGGTTAGGTTAGGTTAGGTTAGGTTAGGTTAGGTTAGGTTAGGTTAGGTTAGGTTAGGTTAGGTTAGGTTAGGTTAGGTTAGGTTAGGTTAGGTTAGGTTAGGTTAGGTTAGGTTAGGTTAGGTTAGGTTAGGTTAGGTTAGGTTAGGTTAGGTTAGGTTAGGTTAGGTTAGGTTAGGTTAGGTTAGGTTAGGTTAGGTTAGGTTAGGTTAGGTTAGGTTAGGTTAGGTTAGGTTAGGTTAGGTTAGGTTAGGTTAGGTTAGGTTAGGTTAGGTTAGGTTAGGTTAGGTTAGGTTAGGTTAGGTTAGGTTAGGTTAGGTTAGGTTAGGTTAGGTTAGGTTAGGTTAGGTTAGGTTAGGTTAGGTTAGGTTAGGTTAGGTTAGGTTAGGTTAGGTTAGGTTAGGTTAGGTTAGGTTAGGTTAGGTTAGGTTAGGTTAGGTTAGGTTAGGATAGGTTAGGTTAGGTTAGGTTAGG